>LPNX010183167.1:406108-463608 GCA_001517045.1 Pseudotsuga menziesii
GGGAGACTTTTTCTCATCAATTTCCAAAGGAGAAAAACTTTTACCTTCCCAAGCAAGTTCAACTGTTTCAACATTATCTCCAATGCTTGTTGTTCTTATTGTGTGGACATCCAAACTAAAATTTAATACAGTGGCACAACCAAAATTGTATCCATTTGATGAAATTATTTTTGGTATATCTGGTACTCCAATCTGAATTGTGTAGGTTTCACCAGACCTAAAATTTGTACTTGGGAGTTTCAGCATTGCAACCCCTGTTTTAGCTTGTAACCAATAAGGAGAAAGTGGCCTCTAGACAAGACTTTCACTTTCAAGCAACAATGATTTTACTCTAACAGTAGAAGCATTCACCCCTTTCACTGGCTCACTGAAATCAAGAACTAAAGGGATGCCTTTTGAAAACATGCAATGATCTGTACCAAAGGGAGTATCAAAAGAAGACACATATGCATATGACTGCTCATTAAAATTTATAATCAGTTGAGAACAATTGCAAGGCCATGATTTCTCTAGTGTTGGACCATTTGGTGCGATTGTTTGTCCTAGTAGCCATAAATGATAGAACCAACCACTCTGATCTTCTGAATCTATGAATAGTGCTTGTCAAACAAGTTCATATTCCTCATTTAATTCCTATTCTTTTGCACTGATTGCTCCAGATTTGTTCTTTAGTATGTGTGATAAGAGTGCACTTCAGTTATTCCATGAAGAATAGTTACTAAAATTCTCATTAATCTTCTTTGTTGTAAACTTAACTCATCCTCATCACAACAATTTTTTGAGCTTTGCAACAAATCTGCAGTAATTCCTTCCATGAAAATTACATGAATCAGCTTTAAGGAACTAATCTAAAAGCTGGAACTCATGATCTAAAGATTAATAGCCCATATTTATCACCCATTTGCAGTGGTACCATGCACAATATTACTTGTAGTTTCTTTTCAAACCTCTCTCCACCACTCAAAGTTCTTCATCAAGAATCTACTTGATTACAGTGCTATCTGATTCAGATTCCAAAATTTGCTTGACAACAAGTTTTCGATAGTTCCAGGTAGTGTAAATTTCAGGGTTGATTTCAAGAATATTGGCATTCAACTGCAGAGCTTCTTTTGTATATATTTTCTCATGGTGATTTTTTGAAGAAATGCATTTGCAAAGATTGAAGTCCAACATCCTTGGCCATGTCTTTCTCTTGAGATTGTCCATCATTTACGGATTTTTAGGGCCTCCAATGCATTGTGATATCTAGAACCTCATTCCAAGCTTGATGCAGGTGTTAGAATTTGATTCCTGGATTGGCTAAGTGTCGAATTAAATGCTCTAGGCATCTTCAACTCTCCAGCTCACCTCTAACTGTCACACTGTGAAACCCTAATTTATCCTTCAACTACCAAATTCTGAATTTTTAGCAATGTTTCTTCATTCCAGCATCTCCACTAGATTCGTAATGCTTAATTGAGAACCTCTTTCCCGTCAATCTCACCTCATTCCGCTGTCTATTATGATTTTCCATGCCTTTACTTCTGACTGCCATGATCTCCCTCACATCATAGCCAACACCTGTTTACATGATAAACTCGGCAAAACACATATCAAATGTGATAAATGATGTAGTTAACACCTTAGGAACAAAACCCCCAAAAAAATCGGACTGAAAAATGACTATTTTGGAAAAAATGATTTTCATGTAGCGCACTAGTGTAACTTTTTTGGCTAACACTACAAGAATCCCTATTTTGTGATTTTTTAACCAAAACTCCAAACTAAGTGTTGTTTTTTTGGTAAATAAATTTAAGTAATGTCTTACGCTATTTCTTTAGAACCTTTTAGAAATATATGCATCTGATAAGCCCATAAAAACCATGAAATTAATTAAATCAAGCAAAAATTAAAAAGAAAAGCTGTAAAATCAACTATAAACCTAAGGCTAAAATCAAAATATTTTAAAAGAAACCAAGGTCAAAACTTAAAAACAATAAGAAAAATCATATTTTTAAGACAAGCAAATGGTTCAAAATTAGAAAACAAAATTAGGCTATAACATCTGGCTCTTGCTGCGGGATGAAGTCCTTCCTGTGAGGCTTCAAGAACCTGTAGACTAGTGCCTTCTGTAACCAAAACTTCCTTCTTTTCTACAAAACATCCATTGGGATATGGAGTCTGTATTCAATCTTTCACACACTGATATATACAATGAAAATCAAAACTCTTTCTTTGAGGAACCTTCCATTTACTGAATCAAATTGTAATCCCATTTCCAATGTAACCAGGAAAATATTTCATCAACCCATGAAAACTTGTTTCCAACTCCAAATATATATATAATCAAAAATATTGGAAAACATGAAGACCAAAGATTTAACAATTTATACTCACTTTCATTAAATGGTGTCTCTGAAATAACAAATTTATAACTTAGTATTGACTCTAAATAATCTGCCATTGGGTCATAAAAATTTCCATAAGTTACCTCTTCCTGTTCTATGAAACAAATAGGCTGTCCATAAGAATATTTTGTTCCATGAATATCAAGCAGGCATTGGCGAAAAAGGACATTAGGATCATCTTGTATTTTCTCCATAATTTTTTGGATAGTATCATCAATAATGTCAACACTTTGAACCTCCTTTTCCACACTATCTTCAAATGAATGATTATCATGCATTGGCTTTTGCTGTTCAAGGATAATAGATTGAATACATTCTTGAATCTGCTGATCAGATTGTGACATATCACACACCTCACAGATTTCTGGGTCTTTCTTTTCAATTTCATCATCATATTTATTAAAAATTAGAGCATCTTCATAATGATTTTGAAAAGCAGATTTATCATAACCATGAATATAAGCAACTTCTGAAAAAAAGTGAACAGTCTAGCCTTCATCGATTTCAGTACCAAAAACAAAAGGAATAGAATCTAATTCATCACATAATTGTTGTCTTGGAACCCTAATCTCTTCATCATAACAAGAAGCATTCTGAGAAATTTCGAATGATGATGCTAAGGGTTCTTCTTTTCCTTCAATACAAAGCCGATCTTTAACACAACAATCATTTCCAACAGTTTGTTGAACTAGAGATTGATATTCAAAAGGATTAGCACTCAAATCGTTATTAAGACTGTTGAAATCATTATGAGAATATTCCAAACTATCTCAACTAATCTCATCACTTGAATAATCCTCAACCTGGCCTAAAACAACAACTTGATTATCGTAATGATCATGGAATTCTTCCTTGACAGCAGCATCTAAAAATGTTACCGCTTCACCTTCAACAAATTTTGAAACTTCAACTTCTTCATGACATGGTTTGAACCCTTGATTATACTCATCATCATGATTTTTTGAATCAAAAATTGTATTATAAACATCAACCTGTTCACAATAATATTTAAAAAAGAGTTCAGCTGAGAACACATACTTACAATGTTTCCGAAAACATGTGTGGAATTCTTTCAGTGAGGAAATGCTAGCAGCGGGAAGAGAAAATTACCAATCTCATGCATCTTGCTCAAGTGAATACATGAACATATTCATGAGCACATATTCATGAAGTATATTTAACTGGACCATACATTGATGAAATCTGATGAGGTGATCTAAAGGATTATCCTCTTTGCTTTCTCTAAACCGTGGAAGACAATCTCCCCAAACATCCATAGTAGGTACTGAATTTGGAAAACTTGGAATATCAAAAAAATTGAAAGGTGCAAACCTTCTAGCCAGAATAGCTTCCATGGACATTGGCCTCTACATCTTAAAATAGTGGAGTCGCCAATCAATTTGTTAAGATAGATTTTGTTTTTTCTCCTCAGAAAGAGGAAGGGGTGACAGTAATTCATATTAATTAGGGCTGTATAAAGCTGGGAATGACTGAAACCTTCTAATTCTTCTAGTTATTTTCAGTATCTATTCAGGATCTGTAACACCCAACTACAATGGTGAAATAGGTCTGTTTCTAGTTCCAACTCCCCTAGTAGCCACTAGGACAAACTGGTGAAAAGTAGTCTTAGAGATATGCTCGTTTAAGTTCACCTCTTAAAACCAGTGAAATGATAAGTATCCCAGGGAAAAATCTATTTTCAACTTCATTCCTGGCAATGGTGCCAAATATGTTTGTGCCACAAATTGTTTCCAAACTACAAAGAAACAAGCCAACACAATCTCAAATATTCAATCAAACAAAAATAGGTTTTTAGGGTTTTTTAAAGGGTTTTTCTGGTTGTGAAGTTTGGTGACAAGAGGGAATACATTCATAACCCAAATAGGGACTAAATCACAAGTAAAGAAGAACTGAGATGCATAATATAATAACCACGTATCCAACAGAAAATAACATTGAAGTTCATCCACAACAGGAAAGCACTACAAGCATAAAAAATATAAACCAGGAATGAAATTATCAATTGTGTAGCTAAACAAGCTAAAAATGAAGCCAAAGAATAGACTGAAGGGTAATATGGAGCATATATTTCATAATTAGTTCATCAAATACACATGAGAGTCAAGTACTTAGCTTATCAATAAGTCAAGAGACCTCCTCTAGCCATCCAAAAGTCAAAACTCTCTTCTGTACCCTTCTCCCTCTTTTACATTTACCAAGAAGTAGTTCTATATTCCCTTCATTAGGTCGAAATTAAAACTACCCAGCAGTTACATTAACTAACTTTCAACTAATTTACTAAAAATAGAAAAATTGGATTCCTGGTAAATATGGCGAATTTCTGAAAAATATGTGTCAAATAAGCTTCCATATCTCTCAATGCCTTACAGCTGTGTACAAACTGAGAGAGGTTTTTGTGAATTGGTCCGTGATGGAAAAAAAAATCTCTTGGTTTTTAAAAATTCATCTCCAATCAATCAAAATATGCCCCGCAAGATGAACACTAAAACAGGAAAATATTAAATATTTAAAAACCCTGAAAAATAGGCTACAAAGATTAAACTGAATCTTTAAACCTTGATAGATGTTGCAAAAATGACAGAATTTTTTGTAAATGGGTATATTATGAACAAAAGCCTCTTTTTGTTTTCTAAAATTCCTCTCCATTAGCTCGTGGTATGCATTCAATTTCAGTAACCCAAAACAGGAAAAACATAGCAGAATTCTCAATAATCTTTGCATTTCAATATCCTCTTTTCATCTGAAATTTCTTCTGCAGGTACAATATTTTCAGCAACAAATGTATCTGCTAGTGCATCATCCTGAATAGGCTCAGTCTCCTTATCATCTGACTGTAAATATTTGATTTCACTATCAACTAGATGTTGCTTAGATTCATAATATTCTTTTGCAGGTTCTGAAATTTCTTCTAGAATTGCTATGCCCTACCAGTATTTGATCACTTCTAGTAATTTCATCATCATGTGCCTGATTGTCCCACATATATTGCAAGAAATACTATTGCTGGAAAAGCTGGTTCTTGGACCTCTTGTATTCCATGGCTGAATATCCATTGGCATATCTCTCTGATTATGACAATGCCATTCTTCTTTTTCCAGCATTCTCTATTTAGGTTTTCTGTTGCCATTGGGTGTTTTCCTGATTTTCTGAACTCTTGTCAATGAATAAGCCACCCAAATTTAGCTCAATGGGAGACTTGTTCTCATCAATTTCCAAAGGAGAAAAACTTTTACCTTCCCAAGCAAGTTCAACTATTTCAACATTATCTCCAGTGCTTGTTGTTGTTATTGTGTGGACATCCAAACTAAAATTTAATACAATGGGACAACCAAAATTGTATCCATTTGATGAAATTATTTCAGGTATATCTGCTACTCTAATATGAATTGTGTAGGTTTCTCCAGACCTAAAATTTGTACTTGGGAGTTTCAGCATTGCAACCCCTGTTTTAGCTTGTAACCCGTAAGGAGAAAGTGGCCTCTAGACAAGACTTTCACTTTCAAGAAGCAATGATTTTACTCTAACAGTATAAGCATTCACCCCTTTCACTAGCTCGCTGAAATGAAGAACTAAAGGGATGCCTTCTGAAAACATGCAATGATCTGTACCAAAGGGAGTATCAAAAGCAGACAGATATGCATATGACTGCTCATTAAAATTTATAATCAGTTAAGAACCATTGCAAGGCCATGATGTCTGTAGTGTTGGACCATTTGGTGTGATTGTTTGTCCTAGTAGCCATAAATGATAGAACCAACCACTCTGATCTTCTGAATCTGTGAATAGTGCTTGTCGAACAAGTTCATATTCCTCATTTAATTCCTATTCTTTTGCACTAATTGCTCCAGATTTGTTCTTTAGTATGTGTGATAAGAGTGCACTTCGGTTATTCCATGAAGAATAGTTACTAAAATTCTCATTGATCTTGTTTGTTGTACACTTTAAATCGTCCTCATCACAAGAATTTTTTGAGCTTTGCAACAAATCTGCAGTAATTCCTTCCATGAAAATTGCATGAATCAACTTTAAGGAACTGATCTAAAAGCTGGAACTTGTGATCTAAAGAGGAATAGCCCATATTTATCACCCATTTGTGGTGGTACCATGCACAATATGAGTTGTAGTTTCTTTTCAAACCTCTCTCCACCACTCGAAGTTCTTCATCAAGAATCTTCTTGATTACAATGCTGTCTGATTCAGATTCCAAAATTTGCTTGATAGCAAGTTTCCGATAGTTCCAGGTAGTGTAAATTTCAGAGATGATTTTAAGAAGATTGGCATTCAACTGCAGAGCTTCTTTTGCATATATTTTCTCACGGTTGTTTTTTGAAGAACTGTGTTTGCGAAGATTGAAGTCCAGCGGCCTTGGCCATGTCTTTCTCTTGATATCCTCTATCATTTATGGATTTTCGGGGCCTCCCATGCATTGTGATATCCAGAACCTCATTCCAAGATTGATGCGGGTGTTAGAAGTTGATTTTTGGATTGGCTAAGTGTCGAATTAAACTCTCCAGCTCACCTCTAACTGTCACATTGTGAAACCCTAATTTCTCCTTCAACTTCCAAATTCCAATTTTTTAGCAATGTGTCTTAATTCCTGCATCTGCACTAGCTTCGTAATGCTTAATCGAGAACCTCTTTCCTATCAATCTCGCCTCATTCCGATGTCTGTTATGATTTGCCATGCCTTTGCTTCCGACTGCCACAATCTCCCTTACGTCATAGCCAACACCTGTTTACATGATAAACTTCACAAAACACATATCAAATGTGATAAATGATGTAGTTAACACCTTAGGAATGAAACCCCCAAAAAAATCGGACTGAAAAATGACTATTTTGGCAAAAACGATTTTCTTGTAGCGTACTAGTGTAACTTTTTTTGGCTAACACTACAAGAATCCCTGTTTTGTGATTTTTTAACCAAAAAATCCAAACTAAGTGTTGTTTTTTTGGTAAATAAATTTAAGTAATGTCTTATGCTATTTCTTTATAACCTTTTAGAAATATATGCATCCGATAAGCCCATAAAAACCATGAAATTAATTAAATCAAGTAAAAAATAAAAAGAAAAGATGTAAAATCAACTATAAGCCTAAGGCTAAAATCAAAATATTTGAAAAGGAACCAAGGTCAAAACTTAAAAACAATAAGAAAAATCATATTTTTAAGACAAGAAAATGGTTCAAAAATAGAAAACAAAATCAGGCTATAACACTCTGTAAATTTTTTTTCTCTGAGTCAAATTCCTTGCTTCCTTTTGTACTTTGCAGCTCATTAGGAAGCCATGCAATGTTAAGTCTTCTAAAAATTTCCTCATATTCAGGCAGCAGCTCTATAGAAGTATCATGAAAACTTGGGTTTTCTTGAGTATCAGTTTCACCAAGAACATTTTCATTAAACAACAGTTTGTTTTCTGAATAAGAAACCTCTATTTCATCTTTTTGTTGTTCTTTTAACATTTGACCTCGTATTTCTAAAAATACAGCAGACAATTTGGTCTTAGTGAGGTTGGATTCTTCTTTAGTTTTCAATGGTTTTTTCCCTTTGCTGTCACCCTTGCCAAAATCCATCTTTTCATTAGAGGAAGAATTATCAATCACAGTTATCCCTTCTGTATTCAACTTAGGGTTTAGTAATTTATTCATGTTTAGCCTTAATTTGTTTCTGGGTCTAGTCTTGGCTCTCCAGCTTGGAGCAAGCTCTCCTACAATTTTTAAACTTTTTCCTTGATGGATGACAGAGGAAAATTCCTTAACTTTAAGCTTCTTTTTCTTTGGTACTGCTATCCTATCCTCTTGACTGTAAAACTCCTTTTTTGTGCCAACTCTATTCTTATCAATGACAGTAAGCTTATCTTCTTCCAACAAGTATGTTTCATCTTCAAACAAGACTGTAATTGGACTTTGCTTTTGGACTTTAGTGTTTTCTTCATCACCTGAAATATTCTCTATAAGTACAATCTTTTCATCAACAAATGTTTCTGCTGGTGCTTCATTCTAAACAGGATGATTCTCTTTGTGAATAAATTGAAAATTTTTGTTCTCACTGTCATTTAGATGCTACTTAGATTCATAATCTTCTTTTGCAGGTTCTGCAACTTCCTCTAATTTGACACACTCTTCATCTTCAACCTTCACTTTTTGTTTTAATTTTCTGATCAAGGTTTGTCCTTTATCTACTTTCTTTCTGGTAGACTGTCCTTCTTGGCTATTTTGGGACCCTAACCAAAAGAGAAAGTATTCCCAAGTCTTTCCTTCTTTTTGCAAAACACTGTTAATAATAATTTTGATAAGTCCATGGTGAAAGATGGACTGTATAGTATGGTTTTGGTGTTATTTGATTCTACTAGACATCTTCTCCAAGCTCTTTAGCAGGAAGAAACGTAGATTCATCTTTGATTCACCACTAAGGTGTTGAAGGAACCTGAAATGATACTTGAAAATGAAGGCAGACCTTCCTTCACATGTAATGTAACTTTGTAGAACCTTGATAGGTTCTACCCATTCAGCTCTGAAGTTATGGATGGGCACTCCCTTGTCCCAATCTGGAACAATACCAGGCAATAGATACCTTTGTGGATTGAAAGTAAATGGCACTTTCTTAAACCAAATTTCTCCTTCATTTTTTACCCCTGTTGCTTCAGGCACCAAATCTGTAGTCAATTTGAATTTCAATGTATCAAATGATACTATATCTTTGTTATAACACTGAGAAAACCTATGAGAGACTTCAGCATTATATCCATCAATCTTTTAAAAAACATTCAACCATCCAGCATTTTCAAAGAGTTCAGTACATCCTGGAAATTTGTCCATCCAACTGAGCTCAGTGGACACAGCCCTATTAGTCTTCCCACTCCTCTTCATCTTCTGTGTGGTTTTCAGAACTTGTTAGTAACTTCATAGCCTATTTTATTCAAGTTTTCATAGTCTTGGAAGTCAATTTCACTTTGAACTCTCACAGGCTGCTTGTCCTCAACTTTACACAGTCTATTCTATTACCAATTCAGGAAATGCTTTGTCCCAAGTTTAAATCATTTGGGTTAAACACAGCACCAGAGATCTCTAATAGTGTTGTTATGAAATTCACTAACATCAAACGATGCTCATTTATACTTTTGGATTAATATCTCACCATTGGAGGTTTGTTGAATAAATAAATTCATGTTTTCCTCTAACAATTTGACATCAGAAGGGTTAGTAGAAAAAACCCCAATTCTAACAAGTCATGACCAAGGTCATGCGAGATACCTCATTCAAAGCTTAATGTGGGTGTCGGAAGTTGATTCTTGGACTGTCTAAATGTCAAATTGAATGCTCCAGGTGTCTTCAACTCTCCAGCTCACCTCTAACTGTCACGCTGTGAAACCCTAATTCTTCCTTCAACTTCCAAATTCTCATTTTTTAGCAATGTGTCTCCACCTCGGCATCCACTAGCTTCATAATATTCAGTTTGAGAACCTCTTTCACTAAAATATTTCCTTATTCCACTCTCTGTCATGATTTGCCATGCATTTACATCTAACTGCCATGATCTCCCTCACACAATGACCAACACTTGTTTACATGATTATCCTATCAAGACACGTATCAAACCTACTTATTGATGTGATTAGTCAACCTAGGAATGAAATCATTGAAGAAATCGGTGTGGAAAATGACAAATTGAGCACTCGCGACTTTCTTGTAGCATGCTAGTGCATTATTTTTACCCTTGCGCTACAAGAAAGTTCAAAAATCTAATTTCTGTTATTTGATCAATAATCCAACTTTAAAACTAGGTTTATATGATTAAGCGTTTATCTTAGTGCTATTCATGAAACCATTAATCAAAATATACTCTATAGAACCCTTTAGGACATAGGAAAAACAAAAATGATGAAAACCTAATGGCATAAACTCAAAATTGAGCTCTAAACCAAAATTTCCTTGAAGTAAGCAAATAAGCAAGCTTCAAAAACACAAACAAAATATAAGACTGAAGAAAACAATTTTGTGACTGAACATCTGGCTCCTGCTACGGGATGAAGTCCTCCTTGTGAGGCTTTAAGAACCTATAGACCAGTGCCTTCTTTTCTGCTACCTACTAGTCTGAAAAATTTCCATTGGGTTATGGAGACCTTATTATGATTTACTCATACTGGTATATACAATGAAAAAGTAAAATTCTGCTAAAAAACTGTAGAAATTCTTGAGGAATCATCCATTGACTGGACTTGACAATTCCTCTCCTTCCAAAGACTGCAGGACAAAAGTGTTATTTTCCAAAATCTTAGACACTAGGAAAGGGCCAAAACAGAGGTTATCAAATTTGCCATGTTTCCCTTTTTGCTCTTTCCTGGCATTCCACCTCAGAACCATATCACCAATTGAGAAAGTGTTATCTTTGATTTTCTTGTCAAATCTATTTTTAATCTTCAATCTGTATAACTGTGCCTTTTCTTCTACTTTTTCCCTATTCTGCTGCAACTCTATCATCTCATAAATCCTTCTCTGCATATCATTTGATTCTTCCTGACAATTCTGAAGAAACTTCATCACTGGAATGCACAACTGAACAGGAAAAAATGCATCTGTGCCATACAATAATTGGAAAGGAGAAGTTCCAATTGCTTGTTTGACTATTATTCTATCAGCCCATAATGCATATTTCAGCATAGAATCCCATGATCTCTTATTATGCTTAAGCAACTTTCTGATACTCTGAATGATGTTTTTATTTGAGGACTCAGCTAAACCATTACCTTGGGGATAGTAAGGAGTTGAATGTTTCAGCAAGATACCATTCTTTTCACAAAATGATTCCATTGCCTTAGAATTATAAGCATTTGCATTATATGTTACTATTTTCTGAGGACACCCAAACCTACTAAGGATATTTTCTTCAATAAATTCCATAATCACTTTGTCTGTGGCATTCCTAGTAGGGATAGCTTCCACCCATTTGGTAAAGAAGTCTATTGCAAATAGAATCCGCCTGTGTTGACCTGAGGAGAATGGAATTATCTCTCCTATAATGTCCAGACCCCATTGCTGGAGAGGAGCACTAACTACAATAGGTTTTAGGGGCAATGACAGCAATTTTTCTTTTCCAGCAAACTTCTGACAAGGGATACAGGCTCTTACCTGTTGATATACATCTGCAAACAAAGAGGGCCAATAGTACCCAGCTCTCAAAATCTTGTATGTTGTTTCCTTCCAGCACTTATGACCTCCACAAGCACCCTCATGAGATTCATAAATCACTCCTTCAATTTCAGATTTATCCAAGCATCTGATTAGAATATCGCCTGGGTCCTTCCAAAATGACTGCTCTTCTACTAAACAATACTTAGTAGTTCTTAGCTTCAAAGATATAGCACCTTTTCTATCTAAATGCTCAGGACATTGCAAATACAATAGAAATACACAATGTATGCGTACCATGTGGATGATGAATAATAGTCCATAATCTTTTCTTTTTCCAACATTGCTTGATCTTCTTTCTGAGCTAGCTCTTCAGCCATCACATATAATCCCAAAGCTTTGCAATTTGATTCAACCAGTAGCTTGGCTAAACCTTGTCCCTTGACTAGTTTGGTAGGTCTGATATCTACATCATACTCAAAGATTTTAACAATCCACCTTCCTCTTTTCCCCTCACTATCAGGCTATGTCAAAACATCTTTTACAGCAGCATTAGGCACATATGAAATAACTTTGGAATACAAAACATAGATTCTGAAAAAATTTAAATCTTTTACCAAAGCATAGGCCTGTTTCTATAAGATAATATATTTTGATTCAGAATCTCTGATTGTTTTGCTGAAGAATGCAATAGGTTGTTCCAGACCCTCCTTATTCTTCTGCAACAAAACAGTTGCTAGTGTACCCTCTGATACAAATGAGAATGTTAGAAATTCTCTGGTAAAATCTGGACTTACTAATATAGGGGCTTCAGTAAGAGCTATTTTAATTTTTTCAAATGCATTCTTTGCTTCAGTGGTCCACTTGAATTCCTGGTCCTTTTTTACCATGGCTATAATATGCTTGATAATATCAGCAAAGTTTTGTATAAACCAAAGCAGAAAATTAATTTTACCGATGAAAGATTGGACATCCTTTTTACTTCTTGGTAGACTTATCTTCAATATTTCTTTCACCCTTTCAGGGTCAATCCTTATACCATCAGCAGAAACTAAATGACCCAGTAATTTTCCTTCATGTATAGCAAAGTGTGACTTCTTTGGATTCAAGGACAAGCCAAATTTTCTACATTTCAAAAAAGTCTGCTTCAAATGCTTTAGATGTTCATCATCTGATTGTGAAAAAACAGTAATATCATCTAAGTAAATTACCACAAACTTGTCCTTTTCTCCAACAAAAGCTATATGCATAGCCCTTTGAAAAGTGGCTCCAACGTTCATTAGACCAAAAGGCATCTTATCATACATGAAATTTCCCCAAGGAGTGGTAAAAGTTGTTTTCTCCTTATCATCAGGATGCATAGAAATCTGATTGTACCCTAAGAAACCATCAATCATTGAGATCCTCTATGCCCCAACCACTTTCTACAATATTTGCTCAATTTTTTGGCAGAGGATAATTATCCTTTAGTGAAGATCTGTTCAAATTTCTAAAGTCGACACACAGTCTGATTTCTCCATTCTTTTTCCTAACAGGAACTAGATTAGCCACCCATGAAGAGTACCTAAGGGGCACTATGATCTTGGCATCCAATAACTTCTTCACTTCTTTTTCAATAACAGGAAACAAGGCTGGATTAATCCTCCTTAATTTATGATGAAAAGGTTTAACATTCGGTTTTAAAGGGACTTTATGTTGTATAATTCCAGTATCATACGTTCTCAATTCTTCATAAGACCATGCAAAAACATCAACATGTTCCTTTAACAATTTTATGTACCTCTTTCTTTGTTCAGCTATAAGTGCTTTAGAAATTTTTACCATTCTAGGATGTTCTGCAGAGCCGACATTATAATCCACCACATTCTCTTTTGAAGACTATACAACAGGTTTTAAGAGTGTATCATCTTTTGAAAATATCCTTTCCAAAGGTACCAAACCTTTTGGGATGAAATTACTTTTTAATTCAATGATTTTGTGTCCATTTGTCTCATTTTTAGCAATCTCTTCCACCTCTCCATCCCCTTCCTCTTCCTCTTGATCAATCAGGGAATTAGAAAACTCATGTGTAAGCTCTAAAAACCTTTTAATTTCAATTTCATCTTCAAACACTCTCCACTGCTTTACATTATTAGGTACAAATGGTCTATACCTAACTTCAACGGGATACCTGAACTGTGTAGTCTTGGGGATTCTAAAGTGTGTATCAGCCAAGGCCAATGAATATGCAGTCTGATTATGGTCTCTTGGAATATAGGTAATGTTAAAGGCTACAAAATAATTTTCAATCATGTCCCATACCTCATTTCGATAGACTTTCAGCAAATCCTATTTCACTTGATAGTTGTTCTTCACCTGCTGAACAACTAATTCGGAGTAACCAAATGCAGAAATCTACTAAATGCCCAAATATTTTGTAGCCTTCAATCCTAATAGCAAAGCTTCATATTCATTAGTATTGTTTGTAGTAATAAATTATAATTTATACATCAGCTTTACTATTTCACCCCCATAAGATATAAGAAGAACCCCAGCTCCAGCACCTTCTTTGCAAGAGGATCCATCAAAGTATAATTGCCAAATCTCATCCTCCTGTTCCCTACTGCATTTGACTGGCTGTTCCCTTTCAACCTGTAACAAACCAGCAGTATTGTTATTATCACTAAAATGTAGCATGCAAGTACCCAGATCCTTATCAACAGCATACAAAGGATGGTTGGTAGGTTTCTTGCCATATGTTACAATATAGACAAATTGAAGCTCTTTGTATAGCCTTCTATTTTCTCCTCCAAACATAGGAATAGTAGCATATGATAAATCCATTTGTAAGGTTCCACCGACTTTCTTTGCTCAAGATGTAGAGAGAAGTAACCCAAATTTAGGTGTAATATCAACGACCACTACATCCATGATTACACTTTTCATGGGTAATTGAGACAAACTGACAACCATGTCCTTTATTACCCCTAAACATTTCACAACTCGTGAATCAAATTCATATAGATCATGATAGGGTTTGGTTATACTCAGACCTAAAGCCTCCATAACAGCCTTCGGCATTAAATTCTGTGATGCTCTTGAATCTAACAAACATATATGTATCATTTGTTCATGGACTGACAGAGTAATGTAGAATGGAGGTGAAGCACCTGCTTCATTCTCAGTTTTTCCAGCCAAGGCTGATCCAATAAAAATCTTAGGATTTTCTTCTTGCAAATTCACTGTATTAGAAATAGGCTGATTGTTTGTTGAATTAATCATTTTAAAAACTGATTCTTTGTACGAAGGATTTTTCATTAGTTCAGTTAAAGGCACGGGAATCTTTAGCTTGCCTAATTCATTTTCCAGGCTAAAATTTTGCACAGTTTTATTTACCTCTTCAACCTCCATGTTCTTCCTTTGTTTTTTCTCTGACAGAGGATCATATTGCTGCTTAGCAGGAAAAACTACCTTCTTCTTTGGGCTTTGTACTACTTGTTTTGGACCTGACCTCATATTCATGGTCTTCTTGAGTTCATTTTGATATACATCAACAGTTAGAACAGTCATTTTCAAACTCAAATCATCCTCTGTTTCAAACATATCAGCATCATAGCATTTTGCATTTAGAAACTCCTCCTCAGTGACAAAACCCTTAGACAATCTTTCTCCAAAATGGTTCATATCCTGATCTGTGTCTTCAAATATCACTTATTCATCAACAACATTGTTCTGAAGAGGTGGTGGTACTCTTTGGTCCTCAGTTTCTCTCCTTTCCCGGTGAATATCATTATTCCTTCGTTCTCTAGGTATGAAACATGGAGCAAATTGTCTTCTAAATTGGTTCTGATTGTTAGGGTTTCTTTCACCTTCTTGAAAAGGCTTGCTGGAATTTTTATCTAGTTCTAATTTGTTTAATTTTGCAGTCAAAATCTTCACCAACTTGGCCATCTCATCAATTTTCCCTTCTGCAGAATGAGAAGCTGAACCTCCTGGAGCTGCTTCTTTCTTTCCTTTCCTGTCATACACCTACTGAGTTGTTTCCTTCTACAATCTATTGAAAGCCAATATGTTAGACTCCACCTCGAATGTTGCATCCTGCATATTCAGTAAAGAAATAGGTCTTCTTTCTCTTAGTATTAAGGAAAATTCATGGTCGAAAGCATTTGCAGATGTTTCTGAAGGCTTTATTTCTGCAGGAATTCTGCTGTACATTTTGTTAAATCTCTTTGAAAAGTCTGCAATAGTTTCATCATTTTTCCTCCTAAGGGATCCAACTCAGTTATGTAATATGTATGGTCTTTGGTGTCACCCCATTGTCTCATGAAGAGATCATGAAGCTCTTCAATGATAGTGATAGAGTTAGCAGACAACTCCCTAAACTATTTCCTGACATCTCCATCAAGGCTCCGCAGAAACATTCTCATCCATAAGTCCTTGGCTTCAATGTTTTGGTTATCAACATAGCTAAGAAAAGCTTCCTAGTGTTCTTCAGTTGTAGTTTCACCCTATCCATTAAACCTAGGCAAGTATTTCTGATATTCACCTCTGGGCAGTGCATTTAAAGGATGAGGAAAAACCAATGGTGCATATCTGGCTGCAACCATT
The DNA here is from genome assembly GCA_001517045.1 of Pseudotsuga menziesii. Lineage (NCBI taxonomy): Eukaryota > Viridiplantae > Streptophyta > Pinopsida > Pinales > Pinaceae > Pseudotsuga > Pseudotsuga menziesii. Next base: position 422,232 of record LPNX010183167.1, read on the forward strand.
CGGTCCATCATGTCTATAGGCTGATTTTGGGCTGCCATTTTAATGCTGACTGACTTTGGTGATGGAGAGGTTTGGCTGGAACTTGGATGAAAGGGGTTTTTACCTAATTTCAATTTAAATAGAGGTATCTTACCAGGAGAGACTGTTTTAGCTTTTCTGAAAGATTGAGGATCAGTGAAAATTTGGAAGTTACTATCAGAAATTATAGGCTTTAACCAAGGTGAATTTTATTCTTCTTTTCTCAACACAGATGAAGGTGATGAACCATCCAACTGGTCAAGGTCACATAGGGATGGTAATGACTGAGGCCTTCTAATCTTCCTTGCTATCTTCAATATATGTCAGGGTCTGTAACACCCAACTGAAATGGTGAAATAGGTCTCTTTCTAGTTCCAATTCCCCTAGTAGCCATTGTCACAAACTCGTGAAAAGTAGTCTTAAAGATATGCTGGTTTAAGTTCACCTCTTAAAACCAGTGAAATGATAAGTATCCCAGGGAAAAATCTATTTTCAACTTCGTTCCCTGGTAACGGTGCCAAAGATGTTTATGCCAAAAATTGTTTCCAGACTACGAGAAAACAAGCCAACATAATCTCAAATATTTAATCAAACAAAACTAGGTTTTTAGGTTTTCTGGTTGTGAATTTTGGTGACAAGAGGGAATACATTCATAACCCAAATAAGAACTAAATCACAAGTAAATAAAAACTGAGATGCATAACATAATAACCATGTATCCAACAGAAAAATAACATTGAAGTTCATCCACAAATGGCAAGCACTACAAGCATAAAAACTATAAACCAGCAATGAAATTACCAATTGTGTAGCTAAACAAGCTAGAAATGAATCCAAAGAACAGACTGAAGGGTAAAATGGAGCATATATTTCATAATCAGTTCCTCAAATACACATGAGAGTCAAATACTTAGCTTATCAACAAGTCAGGAGACCTCCTCTAGCCAGCCAAAAGTCTAACCCTTAGTTCTCTTTGTGACCTCCCTAAATACTATCTTTCAAAATTCAGATAGAGGCTAAACCCTAACTGCTTTTCAGCCTACTCATCAAAATGGTTTTATGAAAATAGTAATTACAAAAGTAAACTATTCTTCAAAACATAACAAGTAACTGATTTTGCTAACAATGCTCATAGATCTTTAGCAGCTTCTGCTAACAAAGCTATCCCCTCTAAGGCTTGGGCCTTTCTCCTAGCTTTTAGCTGCTCTACTTCCATCTCTGTCATTCTTATAGTAAGCTATTCATTTTGTTGTTGTCGATCTATGATAGTCTGTTTTAATGCTACAAATTGTAACTCTGTACTTCTTTTCCTTTTTAAGGCCTCTTTGGAGACTGCAATTAGTTCTTGATAGTGATCATTCACCTCTTCTAGGTATTCTCTGAGTCTCTTATTAGCTATAATCAAACCATCACTTGTCTCTTGCATATACTTTACTTGATGTTTATACTGCTTGATAGTTCTCTGTAAATTTTCTTTCTCTGAGTCAAATGCCTTGCTTCCTGTTATACTTTGCAGCTCATTAGGAAGCCATGGAATGTTAAGTCTTCTAAAGATTTCCTCATCTTCATGCAGCAACTCTGTAGAAGTATCATGAAAACTTGGGTTTTCTTGAGTATCAGTTTCACCAGGAACATTTTCATTAATCAACAGTTTGTTTTCTGAATAAGAAACATCTATTTCATCTTTTTGTTGTTATTTTAACATTTGACCTCGTATTTCTAAAAATACAGCAGACAATTTGGTCTCAGTGAGGCTAGATTCTTCTTCTTTTTTCAATGGTTTTTTCCCTTTGCTGTCACCTTTGCCAAAATCCAGCTTTTCATCAGAGGAAGAATTATCAATCACAGTCATCCCTTCTGTATTCAACTTAGGGTTTAGTAATTTCTTCATGTTTAGCCTTAATTTGTTTCTGGGTCTAGTCTTGGGTCTCCAACCTAGAGCAAGCTCTCCTGCCATTTTTAAAAATTTTCCTTGATGGATGACAGAGGCAAATTCCTTAACTTTAAGATTATTTTTCTTTGGTACTTCTACCCTATCCTCCTGACTATAAAACTCCTTTTGTGTGCCAACCCTAGTCTTATCAATGACAGTAAGCTTATCTTCTTCCAACAAGTATGTTTCATCTTCAGACAAGACTGTAATTGGACTTTGATTTTGGACTTCAGTGTTTTCTTCATCACCTGAAATCTTCTCTGTAAGTATAATATTTTCATCAACGAATTTTTTTGTTGGTGCTTCATTCTGAACAGGCTGAGTCTCTTTGTGAATAAATTGCAAATGTTTGTTCTCACTATCATCTGGATGTTGCTTAGATTCACAATCTTCTTTTGCAGGTTCTGCAACTTCCTCTAATTTGACACACTCTTCATCTTCAACCTTCACTTTTTGTTTTAATTTTATTATCAAGGTTTGTCCTTTATATACTTGCTTTCTGGTAGACTGTCCTTCTTGGCTATTTTGGAACCCTGACCAAACGAGAAAGTATTCCCAAGTCTTTCCTTATTTCTGCAGAACACTGTTAATAATAAGTTTGATAAGTCCATGGTGAAAGATGGACTGTATAGTATGGTTTTGGTGTTCTTTGATTCTGCTAGACATCTTCTGTAAGCTCTTTAGTAGGAAGAAAGGTAGATTCATCTTTGATTCACCACTAAGGTGTTGAAGGGACCTGAAATGATACTTGAAAATGAAGGCATACCTTCCTTCACATGTAATGTAACTTTGTAGAACCTTGATAGGTTCTACCCATTCAGATTTGAAGTTATGGATGGGCACTCCCTTGTCCCAATCTGGAACAATACCAGGCAATAGATACCTTTGTGGATTGAAAGTAAATGGCACTTTCTTAAACCAAATTTCTCCTTCATTTTTTACCCCTGTTTCTTCAGCCACCAAATCTGTAGTCAATTTGAACTTCAAAGTATCAAATGATACTATATCTTTGTTATAACACTGAGTAAACCTGTGAGAGACTTCAGCATTATATCCATCAATCTTTTAAAAAAAATTCAACCATCCAGCATTTTCGAAGAGTTCAGCACATCCTGGAAATTTGTCTATCCAACTAAGCTCAGTGGGCTCGGCCCTAGTAGTCTTCCCACTCCTCTTCATCTTCTTTGTGGTTTTCAGAACCTGTTAGTAACTTGACAACCTAGTTTCTTCAAGTTTTCACAGTCTTGGTAGTCAATTTTCCTTTGAACTCTCACAGGCTACTTGACCTCAACTTTACACAATCTATTCTATCACCAATTCAGGAAATGCTTTGTGCCAAGTTTAAATAATTTGGGTTAAAAACAGCACCATAAATCTGTAATAGTGTTGTTCTAAACTTTACTAACATCAAACGATTCTCATTTAGGCTTTTGGATTAATATCTCACCATTGGAAGTTTGTTGAATAAATAAATTCATGTTTTCCTCTAACAATTTGACATCATAAGGCTTAGCAGAAAAAACCCCAATTCTAACAGGTCATGACCAAGGTCACGTGAGATACCTCATTCAAAGCTTAATGCAGGTGTCGGAAGTTGATTCCTAGATTGGCTAAATGTTGAATTAAATGCTCCAGGTGTCCTCAACTCTCTAGCTCACCTCTAACTATCACACTGTGAAACCCTTATTCTTCCTTCAACTGCCAAATTCCAATTTTTTAGCAATGTGTCTCCACCTCGACGTCCACCAACTTCATAATCTTCAGTTTGAGAACCTCTTTCCTAAAAATCTCACCTTATTCCACTCTCTGTCATGATTTTCCATGCATTTACATCTAACTGCCACGATCTCCCTCACACAATGACCAACACTTGTTTACATGATTATCCTGTCAAGACACATATCAAACCTGCTTATTGATGTGATTAGTCACCGTAGGAATGAAATCATTGAAGAAATCAGTGTGAAAAATGACAAATTGAGCATTCATGACTTTCTTGTAACGCGCCAGGGCATTATTTTTACCCTTGCGCTACAAGAAAGTTCAAAAATCTAATTTGTGTTATTTGATCAATAATCCAACTTTAAAACTAGGTTTATATGATTAAACCTTTATCTTAGTGCTATTCATGAAACCATTAATCAAAATATACTCTATAGAACCCTTCAGGACATAGGGAAAACAAAAATGATGAAAACCTAATGGCATAAACTCAAAATTGAGCTCTAAACCAAAATTTCCTAGAAGTAAGCAAATAAGCAAGCTTCAAAAATACAAACAAAATATAAGACTGAAGAAAACAAATTCATGACTTAACACATCTCACAGTGCAGTGCAGTTACAAAAGTTACATGGCGCAATGTTGTCGAAACTCATCAACGGGAGTCACTTGAAGTCGTATGGAATGGGGCCGATGATGCACACCACCTGAACTATTGAATATATATATATATATATATATATATATCATGATAATTTTAGTTCAGCAGTGCAAGTCCTCAGGGAGAGGCTACGCAAGGTTACAACTGTTAGTAGTAGTTAGTTTACCTTTGCAATAGTTGTGGGGCTGTTGGGTGGTTAAATCAAGTAATACATGCAGGTAGTTAAAATAGTTGGCTGGCGATGCTTGTGGAAGCAACCTGCATTATTGGTGATCCAACCGTTAGAAGCATACGATTGCTGACGGATTTGGAGTCATTAATACTCGATTTGGAAACAATGATGAAGTTAGATTTGGTAATTATGGATTTGGAATTGGAAGTGGCTATAAAACACCATGTGGGATGCATCAGATGGCATTATTCATTTGCAGAGAGCAAAGATAGAAGGTGAATTATGTGCAAGTATTGAGCAGAGTGTTGAGTGCAGTATAGTTTGATCTGTTGAGCATCTTTTCAGGCTTTGCAGAGTAAGGGATGTCAAGTGGCCTTAACAGTACTGAAATTTTGAGTGAGTATGAGTTCCTCGTTTGACCCACAGCTGTGGAAGAGGAAGTCATGATTATGCCAGTGGGTTCATCGTCCATTCCAAAGAAGAAGCAGTAGATGCAGAGACCCAGTCCTACACCACCAGAAAAGAGGAAAACTCACACATCTGCGAAGGTGTGCGGAGAAAGCACTACATAGACTTGGTCGTCGATCTCAGGAGATATTGAGTTCATGTCACTTCAGGGTGTATCAGTGAATGATATCTTGGGATATGTCACTCCTACATGTCCAGGAGCCAAGCCATGACAGATGTTGAAGAATCAGAAGTACTTTATAAATTTTCCAGTGCTTCCGGAAGGGGTGATCTGTTCAGTTGACATCATCCCTATGTTTCTCATGCTCAAGATCGACGATCATGACCTTCTCTTGCTTAAATGTGTCCAAGACAATCCTTATGAATCTGTCCATATGACACCTAGTGGCCCCATTGAGTGAATTCCAAAACCATGGGCCAATGGATTAGAAACATTTGGGTTATTGGGGCCCATCAATATGCCCCATTTTGGTTGTTTGAATGAAGCACATGTATGTGTGAAGCAATTGTTGGCATGTTTCCATGGAGGGATGCTTTGGATGAATACATTGATCCCTATCACGATCGACTTGATTGCAAGTATTACTGGTTTCCCTAAGTCTGGGTAGGACCCGGTGGAATATATTCGTGGCAGAGATATGGATAAGCGAATTGTGAAGCAGCTGAAGGAGCACTTTGGGTTACAATGGGATGATCATGCTTACCGCATTGACAATATCAATTCACAGACGGTGCACATTGGTGCAAGAATTTTGGCCAGCAAGGTTGTTCACAATAATCACTCAGTCCAATGCAATCAGGTGTTTTCTCCTGCACCAAGAAATGTTCCAAGCGGGTACAAATGAATTGGTCTTTATTTTTGTTAAATTAGTTTCTCAAAGATTCCCTTTCTTCTCAAACTGGGTAGCCTTTTTCTTATAGTTGGATTTTGATTCTCATCGCTCTTGTTGATTGGATGGAACTGGAGGACTACCAACCAATGGTGGTTGAGGTAGTCAAGGTTTGTTGTAGTGCCTGCTATCAGAACCTATCATGGGTCGAAGAGCCCAGTCGCCAAATAAACTATGCTATTCATTTATGGATCTATTACGAAGCATTGCAAGCAACCTCCATTGTTGTTCCGAGATTTTCTCCCTACGTCGTAGCCAAGTATCAGTGTTGATGCAATTGTAACTTTGGAATGTATTCATCCATATATATTATGTATTGTACCCCATTGTTTATTCCAGGAAGTGTCTATAAGGTATTTGAGTCATGTCATGCCCCGATGTTCCTATCAAGATATTCAATAATGTAAACAAGTCATGTCAAGTCATTGTGGGTAAACCTCCTATTGATCAAGGATTAAATTCCCCGCACTCATGGGGCCTTACGGTTATTATAATCTCCTAGAGAATTCATCCCTAGCTATTTATTGTCAAGTCATGAATTAGTATAAATAGAGAGTGAGACTCTCTATTTAACACACACTCACTCATACTCAGTTGTAGTGCATAAATGAGAGAGAAGAAGTTGCTGGGACAAGAGAGAGAGAGACTACTGTTGTTGGGAGATCATCTTACTGTTTTGGGGTTTTAATTTTGGTGATAATTCTATCTCTAAGGAATTTACAAGGTTTTATCCTTTATGGTTTTCCTGGGGAAAAACAGTGTGTTCATTGTCTCTTATGTTTGATTGTTGTGCTTGTTATTCTCTGAGTTAAATATCCTAAGATAATGCTAGCTTGAATGATAAAAATCTAACATGGTATCAGAGCTAACATGAGATGAAGACACTGTGTAGCTGGGGAAACTAGGGCTTCCTAATTTTTGTATCTCTATCCATAGATTTTATACAAAATAAGGTTGGAATTACTGTCCTCTCTAGGGTGCATCTTTCTGTCGAAGTAGATTATGATTCTGAGCATTTTCAAATTTTCACTCGACACTACTACCAATAATTAGGGCTTTCCACCGAAGTGGAATTTTTGAGTGAGCCGAGGACTGAATTGATCTCCTCCTCAAAATTGAAGTTTAGAGATCAAGATCAAAGCTTTTGGTTGGACATAACTATGGGAAATTCAAACCCTAATCTGCTCCTCAACCATCTCTACAGAATTTCAGCTCCAGATCCAGATCCGACATATTAACCTGGTAAGCTCTAAATATTTTGTATTTCCATTTGAGGTTCTTAGTTAAGATGTCTTATCATACCAAGCTTGATGAAAAGCTTGAGGGAGTTGATAACTTCCGAGCATGGAAGTATAGGATCTCCCTGGTCCTAGAAGAAAATGAGTTGGACTGCTACATCAATGAGGAGGTTCGAGTTCCAGAGGAAGATGAGGCTAAGGCATTACATAAGAAGAAATTGGTCATGGCTAAGAGGATTATTGCTGATTCAATCAAGGATCACCTCATACCACAAGTGTCCTCCCTAAAGACACCTAAAGCTATGTTTGATGCCTTGACCAAACTGTTTGAAGGAAAGAACATAAACTAGAAGATGACTTTGAGGAACCAGTTGAAGAATGTAAAGATCCAGAATGAGGAGACCATACAGTAATACTTTACAAGGGTCTCCCAGATCAAAGAACAACTTGAAGTAGTGTATGAAGAAGTGGAGAATGTAGAAATTATGATGACCATCTTGAATGGTCTCCCTAGGTCATGGGATTCTTTCATCCAAGGAATCTACACTAGAAAGAATCTAATCAAGTTCGGTAGGCTATGGGAAGAATGCTCACAAGAAGAAGCTCGAATAGTAGCTCGAGAAGAAAAGATGGAAAATGAAGATCAAGCTGTCACAGTACACTCCAATAAAAGTATAAGGGTTAATCATCATCACCAAGGTAAGCATTCTCACTAGAAAGATAATTCTGTAAGAACAAACAAGGATCTATCCAAACTCAGATGCTATACATGTGGTGAAAGAGGAGACTTTGCTAGAAATTTTTCCAATAAGAGTGGTTCTAAGAAGAACAAGAACTACAAAAGAAGACATCATGCTCACAGTGCTGAAGATGATGATCCTCCCAGGAAAAGAGTCAAACAAGAAAGTGAAGACTCTTCAAGTGATGAAGAATGTGTTCTAATCTCTTCTCTCATGGGAACTGTCACACATGGAAGAAAACATTGTCTTATTGACAATAGGGATTCCAATCACATGACAAGATTCAAGGAATATTTTGAGAAAATATTCGAACATAATTCACCCCACAAGGTGAAACTTGGGGATGGCTACCAATATCCCATAAAAGGTAGTGGTGAATCCTCCTACAAGCTAGACTCTGGAAAGTCTATGAAAATTAAGGATGTCTTTTTTGTACTAGGACTAAAGAATAATATTCTCTCCATATCGGCATTGGATGCAAAAGCCATGAGGGTTGCATTTGTAGATGGCCAAGTCCTCATGTGGCCAAAAGGAAAGACTATTGACGATGCAATAGTAATTGGAGAACAAGAGGGAGGATTATAAAAATTGAGGGGCCAACCAGAACAAGCTTTGGCTCATGACTTAGTAGAGCTAAATGAACTTTGGCATAGAAGGCTTGCACATGTGCACTACATAGCACTACCACTTGCAAGCAAAGCTGTTGAAGGACTCCACAAATGCAGACAAAACATGAAGGAGTTTTCAAAGGATGTGCGGAAGGAAAGAACACAAAGAAGACATTTCCAAGTAGTGAAAGTAAAGCGAAAGAAATCCTAGAAATCATTCACTCTGATATATGGAGTCAGATGTCATCCAGTTCATTAAGCGGGTATGTATACTATGTTTGTTTTATTGATGATTTTTCTAGGAAGACATGGATATACTTTATGAAGAACAAAGATGAAGTATTCAACAATTTCAAAGAATTGAAAGCCTTGATTGAGAACCATACAGAAAAGAAGATCAAAACCTTTCGATTAGATAATGGTGAAGAATTCACTTCAAATGAACTCAAATAATTATGCAGAAATTCAGGGATTATGTTAAAACCCCAAATTTTCACAAAAAATTAAAATTTTGAGATAACATAAAATGTTTACAGTTGCAGTTAGATAACTACTAGCAACTAATAGAAGAAATGAAACAAATAATTAAAAGTAACCATTAACTTTAACACATAAGATTAATGATGTTTTAAATTTTGATATGTGATGTGAATAATCTGCATTCAAATATTTAGCTGTAATGATGGTTTGAATGTAAAGTATGTGAGGAGTTACTTTCTAGCTGGGGATTACTTAGTGATTGCTAATGTATCTGGATTTTTGGATCTTTATAGGCTTGACAGGTAAATTTTTGACCCAGTAAAAGTTTATTAAGGCATTAAATCAGGTATACATCTTTTAACATAAAAGTACCGCTAGAGTAAAAGTTTTCTTAGAATACTCAAGGTCCTGCAAGGTAAAGTAATGTTTCTTTTCTTGATTCACACATATGATATTACCTAATATTTGTGTCATAAGGGATATTAATGTTGCCCTACTATTTTTCTTTTAACAGATAGATCTTTAAGATAGATAAAACCTCCTTCTAATTTTACTCTAAGCTATTTCTAGTTCTTAATAGAGCTCATGATTTTGTATCATAAATATTTCTCTGACATAAAAGTATATTTCTATTATTATTTAATAATTAAACCGCTACTTATCATTATATAAATAGACCTAAGCCTTTCAGAACATAAGCCTACTATGTACTTTTCAGCTCTATCTTAATTAGGCTTCAGTATAGTAAATTTATCAGCTTAAGATCGCTTGTAATTATAAAGTATCCTCTGCATAAAAATCGTCAAGTTGTGACTTGAATTCCCATTTTCTTTATGATCAACATAATGTGACAACTTTAGATTACCCTACTATTTACTTCTATGTAAAGGTGATGCAATAAAATCCTAGATAGTTTACTATCCTAAACTCCAAATTCCAACCTAACCTTGGTTCAATTCATCTTAGAGCTTGGTAACAAATTATGGAGACCAAAGATCATGTACTTATAAGATATCTATCCTACATCCAGTACTGTAGGTTACTTAAAGAGTAGGAGCCATTCTAGTTTCAAATGTAATATATATCAATATACACCTTATTGATTTAAATCTAGTTCTCCAAGCTTATACATTCATAGTTCATGAATATAAGAAAAATGTCAAAATAAGGCATTAACACACTTGCTCAAAACTTCTATTAATCTCTTGATATTTTTCTTATAAGCTTGATTAGGAAAGGTCATATGATCTTTAAGAAATAAGAGTATTGATTCCAATTAACAAAATGGTTCGTTTCCAAGATAATTTCAAGGTTTAAAATAATAGGTTAAACTATAATACACTCCTCGTTCATTATCAAGGGTTGACTCCATTGAAAAAAATATGATATTGACTTCATGTATATAATACATTATCATTATGTACATAGTGTAAATGATTAACAACTATTTGTTTCAAAATGTGGTAGTGGAGACTATACAAATCAACCCACCATGAAGTGGATAAATCTGTGGGCATGTGGAACTCTCCTCACCATGCATTACGTGAATTATAAGCTTTAACTTGCAACCCTATTTCTCATTGTTGAGCAAGGGTTTCGGTCTCTACATTGTTGGGTTCACTGCGGCCATGAGGGCTCATAGTTGCTCGCCTCCAGCTCCACTGTCTGTGCATTTTTGAAGAGCTGTTTCTTAGGGTGAAAGTTGTGAAGTTCACATCTCGTGAATGAATTGATTCTTGCAACTCAAATTTGATGTGCATGAGGGTAGTGTTGTACACAGTCAATGGTTTAGTGTTGAAGTCATGGTGTGGCAACTGTCATTGCTTGATCTTGCTTCAGTTGTCGATGTGGTTAGTAACTCGAATCTAGCTGCCTCCTTCTCAGGTTAAAACGAGGGCTTCATTGTTCGAGGTGTTGGTTTTCCTTCTTCGTGACCTCAGTTATCGACATTACAAGTATGAATTATTTTTACGAAGTTGTAAGCTATCAAAATTTATAGTTATGAATCTACATTCAGGTTTTTAACTGATGATTTGGTTTCTAAAAGTAGGTGATGGTTCGCCTTATCATTTGAAGGAATCCACTTCATATTTGGACCAGTTTTTAATCTACGGGTAAGCCCCGGTTACAAAGTGGCTCTTCCTGCTTGTTCATACCTTAGGGGAAAAGTTTGCAGTTGAAATAAATTACGACAATGGTTTATTTTTTCCAATCTTGGGTTGTTAGTCTTCAGTTTATAAGTTTTGTTTCTGTTTTAAATCCTCGCTTATAGTAGGGTGACTCTGGCTCAATGCCGTGACTTGTAAATGCTCTTTTCTTGTTTTTAAACAATTTTACCATGATGTAGGTTTTGATATAAAGTATATTAGTTTCGTTTATTAAACCCATACCACGATATGGGTGCACCGTCTTAGAGCTAGTTTTTGTACATGGTTTAAGTTTATAGCCTTTTGGCATGTCAAGCAATACATTGGGTTTATTTTTAAAAGGTTTCCTTTGAGCTCATACTCGTTTTGCAGAATACTTTGAGACTCTGTGTAACTTAGGGTTTTTACCCTCTTCGACTGTGAAATAATAATTTACTATTTATTATATTTAGAGTTAGATTCTTGTTAATATTTTAAGACTGTAACTCAGTCATAAATTTATTTATTGGCTTAGGAAATATGAGCTAGGGTTTTTCCTGAATGAACCCTTGTTTAAAATAAATCTTTCAATTTGTCTATTATTTATTAGGTTCTGTTACTTGTTAAATTTGTTTTAAATAATGTTACAAGTGTGTGTTTGAAAAATTTAAATGATATTTATATATTTGATTTTTTATCTGTCCTTAAGGACTGTAATTAGTCTCTTGTAATTTAATTGTTTATTTATAAGAAAATAATCCAAATAATTGGATTGTAACCTATATATATTTTATTTATAATAATGATTTCTAAATTAGTTTTTCAACCCTGTAGATTTTCCTTACACGTATAACCTGTAGCTGAATTTAAAATAGTTCTTTGTTAAATAGGTATTTATTTTTATGTTAGTTATTATCATATTCTTATTGTTTTTACTAAAATGTTAGAAAGAATTTTATTAGAGTTATTTGTAAACATCAATTCAGTAACTAGTATGTTCTTGATAATTTAAAATACTTTTCATAAAACCCTTCTTGTTTATAGTAATTGTTAGTCTTAGTTTAGTTAATATTATAAGTAAATGAACTAAGTAATTATAGTTTACTTCCTATTTAATTGAATGTGCCAAAATAGCTTGAGTGTATCTCTTCTACTGCATTTTCAAATAGTTATTAAATAAAACACAAAGGAATATATTGATAACATAACACAGTTTATTCTCATGCATATTTTAACTTGAATAAAAAGAATACATCATTTATCTACTAAGGTATTTTCTTAACATAATAGTCCTTCTACCTGTACTAAGCTACTGCTATTTCTTTTCAATTATATTTACAAACATCAGTTTATAAAACAATAACATAGATAACCAGATTATTATTCTTTTTTATAATAACCTACATACTGAAATAAATTACTTGCTATTGTAAAATGCATAACACATCTAATCATTTCAGTCTCTTATCATTTCCTTCATCTACTTTAAATACTCTATCTATGATGGAGTATGGTCTGGTCCTTTCAGACATGGAAAAAAACATATTAGAATTATTTTCCATCTATTTCAGATTCATTCCTTTAATAATCTAAAAGATTACTAACTCTAACATTTTACAACTAAATATTTAACATTCATTTAACAGTTAGATTGACATTTAACTATCTAACACAGTAAAACAAAAGAATGCAAAACTTGATTAGGATGGACAACAATAGCATTAGGAGGCCATTCCTCCCTACCAAACTCCTGGAGAGCACTCAAACAATGCTTCCTCAGGACCCCCAAGCCTATTCTTGGTCTTCTTGGCTGAGAAATGGTCGAGCAAGCAAACAATAGACTAGTCCAATGACTTAGTAAACACTCTGCACTCAGCAGTAAGATCCTTCAGCTAAAAAGCTGCACTAGATCACTTAGCGATTAACCCCTCAAAATCTTTCACTAATTCCATTCAATTGAATTTCTTTGAAGTACATTCACCTGAATGATCACTTCTCTAGAATGAGCATCACCCACCTCTCTTCAATGGGTATTTTTATAAACATTTCCTAGGTCTTTTGGGTCAGTTGTCATTAATTGAGCTACCTGCTCTGATTCCACTTCCTTGGGGAATCATGAACCCAAATGTAGGGAGGTTGCTACCTACAATAGTTGGAAGTGGTTTGAGGATGCTGCCACATGTCTATTTGCTCTCCATCCATTCTCCTCCACCAATTTGACCAGTAAACACTCTTTTAACAGCTCTCCTAAGCTATTGTCTACACCTTTATTTATTTATAATTAAAATATTCAGAATTACATTAAATATCCTTGACTCTGCTGAGTCATCAATTACAACTTAGCATAAAATTTAACATATTGTACTCAAATAAAATCAAATAAGATAATATTGTTTTTGCAAAAATTGGGGCATGTGATGGATTAAAATTGATTTAACCACTCCATATAATCCACAATAGAATGCGGTTGCAGAAAGAAATAATAAACGATTATGGAAGCTGCAAGGGCAATGCTTCATGATCAAGATCTTCCTATGCATTTATGGGCAGAAGATGTTAGAACAGTTGTGTATGTACAGAACCGTACTCCGCATAAAGTACTCAAGAACAAAACACCTAAAGAAGTCTTCTCCAGAAAGAAACCAAAAGTCAGCCATCTCAAAATATTCAGCTGTCCAGTGTACATACATATTCCAATTGAAAAGAGGGAAAATTTAGATCCTTCAGGAAAGAAGGATATATTTGTGGGATACTCTGAAAGCTCGAAGGCTTACAGAATATACTTCCCAAGATTCAAGAAGATCGACATCAGCAGGGATGTAACATTTGACGAAGACTCAGCTTACAACAAATCTAAGAAGAGACCTACTGAATAATTTGAAGAAACATAAGGACCCAGAATTCATGACATAACCATGAATGAATAAATTCAAGAAGAAGATCGAGAATTAGAAGAACCTCAAGAACCTGTAGATCCACCTCAAGAGAAGAATCCTCACAAGAGGAAACCTGCTTGGATATGAGAAGCTATCTAAGGTGAAAAAACATATGGGGATCCAGAAGAAAATCAAAGAGAAAGAAGAAGAACCAGGTCCTGCTCAGGGTATGTAGCCTTATTATGTGACTTCATCGATAAAGAGCATTCCAACTATGAAGAAGCGTCAGAAAGAAAATAATGGAAGGGTGCTATGATCGAAGAGTATCAATCGATCATGAAGGATGATGTTTAGGATATTGTCCCAAGACTAGAATGGAAGTCTGTTGTAACTTCCAAATGGATCTACAAGATCAAGCATGTTGCAAACGGAAGCATAGAAAAATATAAAGAAATATTTGTGTTTCGTTGCTTCTCCTAGAAAGAAGGAATAGATTATGAAGAAACATTTGCACCTATATCCATATACACTTCCATTAGATCAGTACTTTCTCTTGCTGTAGTGATGAAATGGAAGATACACGAGATGGATGTTAAGACTTCTTTCTTGAATGGTGTAGTGGAATAGGAAGTGTATGTGGAGCAGCCACTCATTTTTGAGACACATGACAGGGAGTATCATCTGTTCAATTTGAAGAAAGACCTGTATGGTTTGAAACAGGCACCGAGGCCATGGTATGGTAGAATTGATGGCTTTCTATCTAGTTTGGGCTTTAGCAAAAGCAAAGCAGATTCCAACCTTTACTACAAGGTTGAAGAAGGGAACCGAGTGATACTCCTACTATATGTAGATGACCTGTTTGTAATAGGTGGAGATGGGTTGATTACTGATACAAAGATAAATCTTGTTCCTGAGTTCAAAAGAAAGGACTTGGGTATGATGCACTATTTTCTAGGCATGGAGGTGTGGCAGAATGCAAATGGAATTTCCTTGGGACAAGGGAAGTATGCAGTCATTAGAGGAAATTTGGGGTCTAAAATGGGCCTCCTAAGGAAAATAATAAAATAATAGTTATTAATTTTGAAGGAAGAATGAAAAAAACTACTTTTTGTGTTCGTATTTTTGACACATCTCCCTGTATTTTTACTCAAATTATGAGTGGGAGAGCTCATTGGATACAAAATTTAATTCCACATCCAATGAGTACCCACACTGCATAATTTTGATGGACCCCTCTACCCTAAAAATAAGAAATACCTGAAAAAATGTGATGATGATGTCATCATCACATTTTTCAGGTATTTCTTGTGTTTGGGGTAGTGGGGTCTATCAAAAGTATGTAGTGTGGGTACTCATTGGATGTGGAATTAAATTCCGCATCCAATGAGCTCTACCACTTGAAATTTGAGTAAAACCACAGGGAGATATGTCAAAAATACGAACAAAAAAAGTAGTTTTCTTTTATGACAAATATGTCAATTCAACCATTATAGTTGACTCATTTTATTGAAATTCTATTAGTTATTGAATTCCAACTCACAAAATTTATTGTTGGCACGTTTTCTTATAAGGCCCATTTTAGACCCCAAATTTCCTCTAATGAGAGATCCTGAAGAGAATCAGGATGATGGATTGCAAGTCCATGACCACACCTATGGCATCAAACCTAAAGCTATTGACTAATGCTTCATCAAAAGTGGTTGATTCTATGATGTATCGTCAAATGATTAGGTCCTTGATGTACATGATGAATACAACACTAGATATTTGCTTTGCTGTGAACACCCTAAGCCAGTTCCTGACAGATCCGAGACATGTTCACTTGATTGTTGCAAAGCATATTCTGAGGTACCTGAAGGGTAGAGTTGATTATGGGCTTAAGTATGAGGCAAGTCAAAAGATTAACCCGGAGGGTTATGTTGATTCAGACTGGGAAGGGAGTTCCTTTAATAGGAAGAGCACTTCAGGGTGTTGCTTCAGTATGGTTTTAGGTGTGATCTCTTGGTTTAGTAGGAAGCAGTCATGTGTGGCACTAAGTACAACTGAAGTAGTCATGTGTGGCACTAAGTGTAGAGCCTTTCTGACATGAAAACTGGATTGGTTCCTCTCATGGCCATATGTGAGTGCTTGGCCATTCTGACATAGGTAAATGGATTTGTTCCTCTCATGGTCAGATGTGAGTGTTGGGTGTGCCTTTCTGACATGCATGTTGGATGTGTTCCTCTCATGGTTAGATGTAAGAGCTGGGTGGGCCATTCTAAATTAGGGTCACATATAAGTGCTGAAGAAGACCTACATGGAGGCTAGTCCTAAAACCAGCATGAAAAATGGATGGATCTGTAGAAATTCCTATGATGAGAAGAATCAAGAGATAGCACCTGTGATGATGATCCAGCAGAGATGTTCCAGATCGAGTGATGATCCAGATCCAGTGATGAAGATGACTTGAATAAGAAGATGACATGAAGATCAAGATGACTTGAATATGAAGATGAAGCGAACTTGATGATGATTCAGATGATATAGAGAAGAATACTTGTGTTGATAAATTTTGTCGAGAGAATACCTTCTTAGTTAAGAGGGAGTGTTGATGTAATTGTAACTTTAGAATGTATTCATCCATATATCTTATGTATTGTACCCCGATGTTTATTCTGGGAAGTTTTTGTAATGTATTTGAGTCATGTCATGCCCCAATGTTCCTATTAGGAGATTCAATAATGTAAACAAGTCTTGTCAAGTCATTATGGGTAACACTCCTATTGATCAAGGGTTAAATTTATTGCAGTTATGGGGCCCTAGGGTTATTAGACTCTCCTACAAAATTCGGCCCTAGTGAGTTATTGTCAAGTCAAGAATTAGTATAAATAGAGAGTAAGCCTCTCTATTTAACACACACTCACTCACTCTCAGTTGTAGCGCATAACTGAGAGAGAAGAATTTGCTGGGACAAGAGAGAGAGAGACTACTGCTGTTGGGAGATCATCTTACTATTTTGGGGTTTTACTTTTGGTGTTTATTCTATCTCTGAGGAAGTTACGAGGTTTTCTCTTTTATGGTTTCCCCGAGGAAAAAAATTGTGTTCATTGTCTCTTATGTTTGATTGTTTTTCTTGTTATTCTCTGAGTTAAATATCCTAAGATAATGCTAGCTTGAATGATAAAAATATAACAATTAGCAGATCCTTATCTTTGGTATTGGACCCCACTCCATTTATATTCTAGCTAGGTGGGAACCTGATTGGCAATGGATACCATTTCCCTACAAAATCACCATGAAATATTTGGACGCGATTGTGCAATACTATCCAGGAGACTGGCAGGTTCCGGTGAGTCAAGAGGACCTAGATAAGGAGCTATCCCCAGAGGCTCCTAAAGACCCTTCCCTGCCAGAATTGAGCACCCATGACTCTAACAATGAGTCATAGACAGATCCTGAAGATGTAGCCTAGTGCATGTAGGAGGAGACTCACACCAAATAGCGTCAGGAGTACGAGGCAGGTATTAGTACCAAATCGAGGAATGAAGACTAGCTACAATGGCTTGTCAAAGACATCATGGATTCCTCTACGATTGTGACTATGATGATCCATGAATCAAACCAAACCATGAAGACTTTGGTTCGGTAACAATAAGGCTAGATTCCATTTTTGATATAGTTTCCAAGCAACCATTGGCATGACCTCTATTGCAGGATAGCCCGTCGATCAACACTGAGCCCCAGTAATGTGCAAGTTCCACTGAATGCGATCGACACTGACAATGAAGAATTTCACTAGCATCTACACCCAATCTAGAGCATGACCTTGGATTTGAACAAACTATCCAATACAGCGTTGGTCGAGTTGCAACATGACACTGCATTGGAGTTGGAGGCACGACAAAAATATTTGGCTAAGGGATATGTCGAGGCCCAGAATATTGCTGCAAAGCTACAGAAGGAAGAAGAGGAGTTGCACCTGGTCTATGTGTAGTTAGCAGAGGAGAAGTTAAAAGAAATCAACCAGTTGAAGGAAACACAGGATGAGTTGCAGCGAAAGGATGCTGAAGAGATTAGGGACCTAAAGAAGGTGCAAGACCACCTGATTGTTGAACATGCGTAGCTGTGTGAAAGGTGCAGCGAAGTTGAGCAGGATATTTTTTATGCCTGTCAGAATATGTTTGACAACATGACAGTGCTCACCCCAGTAAAAAAGGCCAAGAGATTGGGGAAGACTCTGGTTCAGTTTCAGGACACTAACTTGCTGCTCCAGGCCCAGGTACAACCCACAACATCGCTGGAACAGGTTGTAGAGTGCAAGAACTCCATTGAAGAAATTGCCACTCATTTTGGCACCATGGAGCAAGATGCTAAAATGGTTATGGAGGTGACCACTCAATTTCGGCAAAGTATTGTTTAGGATGAGCAGCTTGATCAGCTGACTGCGCAGGTGCAAGAGGCACAAGGTCAGTTGAAAACCCTAAAGATGTTACTGAAGGCCATGCCATTGATGGTGTAGAACACTCAGGCCATAGAACTAAAGGATCTGCAACAGCAAGCTGCGAGGGCACAAGAACACTAGCAAAAGCACCACAAGAAGCTAGACAAATTCCAAGAAATTGGTGGCCAGTTGTCTGTCAAGGCTGTCGCCATGCTCTAGGACATTTAAGAGAATCGATAACTGGTTGATAGCGAGGTGAGTGAGGATCCAAAATAATTTGAATAATTTTCAGAGTATCACCAGTAAAATCTAGTTGCAGGTCCATGAAACTGCAGAGGAGTTTGAAGATTTTAAGGACAAGAATTCGGCACACACCCTGTCGACTTGACGTGGCTCGAGGGAGAGCCACAAAATCTATTGGGGGATTGTTTCCAAGGGGTTTGGTGTGAGTTATTTGTGCATCTTCACGGAGGCTATGCAAGCTCACATGGTACAGTGCAAGGGAATATTGGCGTGATAAGCGGGAAAATAACTGTTTTTTAATATTTTATGTATATTTTGACCAAGTTTTGTTGCAATAGGTTAGTAGTGGTTAGAATTCAGTTATTAGTGGACCCTTGATGTAAAGGCATAAGCCTATTTATAGATCCATTTTGAGGAGTCATGGAGCGATCATATCTTGTGGCTGAACAATTGTATGTGATTTCTTGTGTGATAGTAAGGGATAAGATCTGGTGCGATCTGCTCTATGGAGACTTTTTTTTCTTGACTGTGATTCTTCATGATGTATGTAGTCTTTGGTTTTGCAGAAGGATTATGTAATATGGCGTATTTGCACAAGAATAATATATGATGTGATAAGTATGGATCAATTATTTTTTGTTGTTATAGATTTTTTATAATGTTGTGACTCTATATTTTTAGAATGACATGATATAGATGTGATTCAGTCTCTTCCTGCCATATCAATGCAATCTATTGGTTTTAATTTGATGTAATATATGTTTCTATAACTGTTTGATGAACTATGATTTTCCATGAATAATGCTGCGATAATTTGATACTGTATGATGCTTGCATAAGTTATGATCTCCCTCCATCGGATCCCCATATCCTCCTCTCCCACTGTCAAAAAATCGGTTCTGATAGCTCTCCTTTGAACACCTCAGGTGAGACCTCGTCTACTACGTAAACGTTGTTGGGCAGGGTAAAACCTGTCTGGGTCGGTGCTCAGGGAGACTACACTGTAGGGCATCGATAGAGTGGGAACCCCTGTCAACGAATATTTGTTGCTGGGTTTTTCCAACAAGTGTCATTAATGCCAACTTGGACTTGCATTGTCCCCAAAGGTCGTCATTGATGCCACCAAGTCCCACCTGCAGATCCTAGATGTTAGATTTTTTTCATTTACTCAATATGATCTAGGACCTTATCTGAGAGAACAATATTCACAACAATAATCATAAGAGAAAAGAGACACAAATATGTTTCCTTGGGGAATCCATAAAGGAGAAAACCTTGCAACTTTCTCAGAGATAGAGTGAGCACCAATAGAAAAAGTAAAACCCAAATATACAATGATGATCTCTGATAGATGTTATTTCTCTCACTTGTGCGAGCTACTTCTCTCTCAATCATGCGCTATTGTTGAGTGAGTGTGTGTTTCAAATAGAGGGTATAACTCTCTATTTATACTTGTTTTCCACTTGACAATTAATCTATAGGGATGAACTCACTATGAGAGTCTAATAACCCTAATACAACTCAATTTTGAGGACTATTTCCCTGACTTACAATGAAGTATTGACCTTAATGACTTTACATGACTTTATTATATTAATGACTCTCCTGATTTGAGGAACAAACATCTACATCAAGCACAATTAAATACAATAATAAATATACACATGAATGCATTTTGAAGTTACAAATACATCAACACTCCCTCTTAACTAGGAAGGTATTCTCTTCACAGAGTTCATTAGCACAACTCTTCATCATTGGTTCATCATGAAAGATGGATCATCATTAACATCACTACTACTGCTATCTCTAGCAATGGTTCTATCTCTCAAAATCTACTCGTCATAGGAAGTTCTACACAGACAACCATTTTTTATGCTGGATGCAGGCCTAGCCTCTATGTAGGTCTTCATCAATAGAGACATCCCTTTTTCATGTTGGATGTAGGAATTTCTTTTGCAAGGACTTCCTCTATAGATCCAACCCTTGTTCATGCTAGATGTAGTGCCTTGCCTCTATAAGGTCTTCTTCTACATATCCAACCCTTTTTCATGCTGGATGTAGTTCCTTTCCTCTGCAAGGAATTCCTCTATAAAGATAACCCTTTTTCATGCTAGATGTAGTTCCCTGCCTTTGTAAGGACTTCCTCTACAGATCCAACACTTTTTCTTCCTGGATGTAGTGCTTTGGCTCTGCAAAGACTTTTTCTATAGAGCCAACCCTTTTTCATGCTAGATGTAGTGTCTTTCCTCTGCAAGGAATTCCTCTATAGAGCGAGCACTTTTTCATGTTGGATGTAGTGCCTTGCTTCTACAAGGACTTCCTCTACAGAGACAACCCTTTTTCATGTTGGATGTAGTTCCTTGCCTCTGCAAGGACTTCCTTTACAGAGCCAACCCTTTTTCATGTTGCATGTAGTGCCTTGCCTCTGTAAGGAATTCCTCTATAGATCATCTCAGAGCACAATCTAGATACACATAACACAACATTCTCATTCACTGGCATGGTAGGACACTCCTACTACCATCTGAGAAAGGTTTCCACACTTACATCCACTAGCATGGTAGGACACACCTACTACCATCCGAGAAGGTCTGATGTGTATCACTTCCCCTTTGAGGGAACCTTCATATGAATAACACCAAACTTCTCTCCTAAGTACTCAAACTTCACTCTAGATAATGTCTTGGTCAACACATCAACTATCTACTCATCCATCGCAACATAGTGGAGCTTCACAACTCCACTCTACACCATATCTATAATATAGTGATACTTGATCTCAATATGCTTCGACTTGTTATGGAACACCAGGTTCTCTGACAACTTCACACAACTCTAGTTGTCACAATATATACAAGTAGAATCCAAATGGATATCAAACATGTCAGATAGTAGCTTCCTCAGCCACTTCTTGACAAGTAGTTGAACAAGTTGCGACATAATCTGCTTCGGTTGTACTCAGTGCCACGTAGGACTTCTTACTGCTAAACCAACAGATCACACCTGATCCCATACTAAAGCAGCACCCCAAAGTGATATTCCTATCAATGGGACTATTTACCCAATATGAATCCACATAGCCATCGAGGTTAACCTTAATATTCACCTCATACTTGAGCCCATAACCAATTGTACCCTTCAGGTACCTTAGAATATGCTTTGCAGCAATTAGGTGAACATGTCTCAGATCTATCAGGAACTAGATCAATTTGTTCATGACAAAGAAAATATCTGGTGTTGTATTCATCAGGTACATCAAGCACCAAATCATCTGTTGATACATCATGGCATTAACCAGCTCTAATGAAGAATCAGTCAATAGCTTCAGTTTCAATGCCATAGATGTGGTCATGGTCATGGTCGGGTTCGATGCGAACATTTATACACTTTTAAATAATTATGGTTCCTTAAAATCATCCCTGATTTCATCCACATTTTTCCACACCTCCATGCCTCAAAAGTAGTGCACCATACCCAACTCCATCATCTCAAACTCGACATCAAGCTTCATCTTCGTGTCAGCAATCAAACGATCCTCACCTGTCACAAACATTTCATCTGCATAAAGTAGGAGTATCATTGGGTTCCCTTCCTCAACCTCATAGTAAAGGTTGGAATCTACTTTACTCTTTGTAAATCCCAAGCTAGTTAGGAAGCTGTTAATCCTTTAGTACCACATCCTTGTTTCCTAGTTTAAACTATATAGGGGCTTCTTTAATTTGCACATATGAGTCTTCCTATCATGTGTCTCAAATCTGAGTGGTTTCTCCACATACACTTCCTCTTCCAATACACCATTCAATAACACAGTGTTGACATCCATCTGGTGTATCTTTCATTTCATCACTACAGCCAGAAAATGTACTATTCTAATGGAAATGTATATGGATACAGGTGCGAAAGTTTCTTCATAATCTATCCCTTCCCTCTCAGAGAATCCATGTGCCACAAATCTTTCTTTATATTTCTCTATGCTTCCATCTACAGCATGCTTGATCTTGTAGATCCACTTGGAAGTCACAACAGACTTCCCTTTTGGTCTTGGAACCACATCTAAGATATCATTCTTCATGATCGACTCGTACTCCTCGATCATAGCATCCTTCCATTCTTTCTTTTATTCCTCTTCTTCATATTTGGAATGTTCTTTATCGATGATGTTACATAGCAGGGCTACATAACTGGAGTAGGACCTACTTCTCTTCCTTTCTCTATGCATTTCTTCTGGAGCACCATATCTCTCTGCTACTTGGATAGCCTTAGGTACCCATGTTGGTTTCCTCTTGTAATAATTCCTCTGATGGGGTGGATCTATAGGTTCCTGAGGTTCTTTCATTTATTGATCTTCTTCTATAGTTGCTTCATTCATTGTTGTATCTTAGGTCGTGGGTACTTTAGTTTTTTCAATGTCTTGAATAGGTTTCTTTCTGGATTTGTTGTAAGCTGGGTCTTCGTTGAATGTCACATCCCTACTGATGTTGATATTCTTGAATCCTATGAAATATATCATGTAAGCTTTTGAGCTTTCACTATATCTGACAAATATACCCTTCGTCCTCTTTTATTTCAGAATATGTATGTACACAAGGCAACCAAATATTATGAGATGGCTAACTTCTATTTTCTTACCAGATAAGACTTCTTTTGGTGCCTTTTTCTCAAGTACTATATGTGGAGTACGATTTTGTAGATACACAACTGTCCTAGCAGCTTCTTCCCATAGATGCATAGGAAGATCTTGATCATGAAGCATTTCCTTTGTTTCTTCCATAATCGTTCTATTCTTCCTTTCTGCAACTCCATTTCATTGTGGATTATATGGAGTGGTCAACATGCTATTAATCCCTAACTCTCTGCATAATTCCATGAACTCATCTGATGTGAATTATCCTCCATTGTCTTATTGTAAGGTCTTGATTTTATTCTTTGTGTGGTTCTCAATCAAGGATTGGAATTCCTTGAAATTACTGAATACTTCACCCTTGCTTTTCAAGAAATTTATCCATGTCTTCCTCGAAAAATCATCAATGAAAGAAACATAGTTTACATACCAAATCAATGAACTAGATGACATCGGACTGCATACATCGGAGTGGATGATTTCCAAGATTCATTTTCCCTTCCTCTCACTACTTGGAAATATCTTCTTTGTGTTGTTTCCTTTCACACATCCTTTTAAAATGCCTTCATGCTTTTCATGTATTTCTGGAAGACCTTCAACAACTTTTCTTGCAAGTGGTAGTGCCCTATATTTCAGATGTACAAGCTTTCTATGCCAAATTTCACTTGGTTCTACTGATTCATAGATCACGGCTTGTTTTGGTTGGACCTTTAATTTGTATAAGCCTCCCTCTTGTTCTCCAATCATTATTGCATCATTTATAGTCTTTCCTTTTGGCCACATCAGGACCTGGCCATATACAAATGCAACTCTCTTACCTTTTGCATCCAATGTAGTTATGAAGAGAATATTCTTCTTTAGTCCCAGTACACACAAAACATCCTTCATCTTCATATATTTTCTAGAGTCTATCTTATAGGAGGCTTCACGACTACCTTTTATGGGATACTGGTATTCATCCCCAAGTTCCACTTTGTGGGGTGACTCATGTTCGGATAGTTTCACAAAGGTTTCTTTTATTCTAGTCATATGTTTGGAAGCCCCACTATCTATAAGCCAATAATTTCTTCCATGTGTAACAATTCCCATGAGGGAAGAAATCAAAACATAATCTTCATCGCTTGAAGAATCTTCACTTTCTTCTTTGACTCTCTTCCTGGGTTGTTCATCATCCTCTATGGTGTGAGCATGATGTCTTCTTTTGTTGTCCTTCTTCTTTTGAGAACCACCTTTATTTCTGGGATAGTTTCTATCCTTTCCCATCACATGTAAATAATCTAATAATAGGGTTATTATGGTTGGAATGATTACCTTTCTTCAAAGGATAGTGGTTCCTTCTTATTTTATTGGTGTGTGTTTTGAGAGCTTGATCTTTGTTTCTCATATTTTCTTATCGAGCTACTATTCGATATTATTCTTGTGAGAATTCATCCCACATCCTACTGAAGGTGATTAACTTTATTATAGCACAAATCCCTTGAATAAGGGAGTCCCATGATCTAGGGAGACCATTCAAGGTGGACATCACAATTTCTCCATTCTCTACTTCTTCTTCCATAGCTTCAAGTTGTTATTTTATTTGAGAGATCCTTATGAAGTATGGCTGTATGGTCTCTGCATTCTGGATCTTCACATTCTTCAACTGATTTCTCAAATTCATCTTTGGATTTATGTTCATTCATTCAAATATATTGGTTAAGGAATCAAACATCTCTTTAGGTGTATTTAGGGAAGACACATGTGGTATAAGGTGATCCTTGATAGAATCAACAATAATCCTCTTGGCCTTGAACAATTTATTCATGTGTAAGGCCTTATCCTCATCTCCCTCTGGAACTGGAACCTCTCCTCTTATGTAGGTGTCCAATTCATTATCTTCAAGAACAAGTGAAATCCTATACTTCCATGCTCAAAAGTTATCAACTCCTTCAAGATTTTTTTCAAGATTGGTGTGGTGAGACAAATTTAATGAGAGCCTTAAATGGAAATACAAAATATTTATATTTTACCAATTTGAGATGTTGGAACCTGATCTGGAGCTCATATTTTGTAGTGTTGATTTTTTGGTCAAGGGTCAAATTAGGGTTTGACTTTCCCGAAGTTATACCAAACCAAAAAATTCTATATTGGTCTCTAAATTTCAATTTTGAGGAGGAGAAAAATCCTATTCTTGGTTCACTCAAAAATTCCACTTCTCTTAAGAGCCCTAATTTTTTGCAGTAGTGACAGGTCAAAAACTAAAAAATGCTCAAAATCAAATTCTACTTCGAAAGAAAGATGCACCATTCAATGGAGAGTTATCCTAGCCTCCTTTTGGTGATGATATGTGGATAGAGACCCAAAAACAAGGAAGCCCTATATTTTGTAGCTGCATATTGTCTTCTTCTCAGGTTAGCTCTCATACCATGTTAGATTTTTTTCATTTAATCAATATGATCTAGGATCTTATTTGAGAGAATAACATGCATAACAATAATCATAAGAGACAAGAGACAAGAGACATAAATAGTTTTACTCGAGGAAACCATAAAGGGGAAAACCCCGCAACTTCCTCAAAGATAGAATGAGCACCAATAGAAAAGGTAAAAACAAAATATACAAAGATGATCTCCAACAGTTGTTCTCTCTCTCACTTGTGCAAGCTACTTCTCTCTCACTCATGCACTATTGTTGAGTGAGTGTGTGTTTCAAATAGAGAGTATAACTCTCTATTTATACTTGTTTTCCACTTGACAATTACTCTATAAGGCCGACCTCACTAGGAGAGTTTAATAACCCTAATACAACTCAATTGTTGGGACTATTTCCCTGACTTACAAGGGATGGTTAACTTCAATGAATTTACATAACTTTATTATATTAATGACTCTCCTAATTGAAGGAACAACCATATCCCTTGGGGAACAATGAAATAAAATAATAAATATACAATGAATTCATTTTGAATTTACAAATACATCAACACTTGTATCCCTTACAGAGTGGGTTTGTGCTTTGAAGCACCTTGTACCCAGTTGACAAGGTCCTTGTACCACAAGGTTGGATCTTGAAGCCACCACCTTGCTGAAGATGTTGAAGTCCCTGCTGATGGTGCCCAAGACCCTAGAAATGGTCCTGAAGCCTTGATGGATGATGGAGAATCCCTATATGGGTTGAAGAAGAATTAATGACCCATTATGTGGTCATTCATGCTCTTATGGTTTCATGGTACCCCAGGAGAAGACCTATATAGCCCATAGGTGATGTCATGATGGATATTAACCCTTGGAGGTCTCCTAGCATTGTTGAGGTGTTTGAAGAAGCCTATGAATTCCCTTTCTTGATGAATAAATCCTAAAAATGTTCTTCGACCCACACTTGATGGTTCAATGGCCCTTTCTCCCTTAAAAGCGATGATGTGGTCATCGATGAATTAATGAAGTCATGGAAACTTTGTGAAGACCTTCATTCCCACTACTTGCACTTGACATGGTTAGATGGCATGAAGATGTGGTCATTGATTACTTAATCAAGTCATGGAACCTTTGTGAAGACCTTGATTCCAATTGTTTGAAGTTTATGTGGTTAAGGTACCCACATATTGGCTTGATGTTGAAGTTGACAATGGTTTATGTTACCATTTGGTGACAAGCTTGAAGCACATGATGGCACCTTGCACATTCCATGCCATTGAAATCCATAGTGGATTGATGTAACCCTATGACGATGTGGAGGACACACTCCTATGAATTTTAATGATGTGATTGACTTTGAATGATGTATTAAAATAAAAATTCATGAAACCATAATGGTTATAAGGTTGACCATTGAAGTCAAATTGAAAATTATAATTATAATTTTAAATTAAAAAATTAAAATTATTACCTTTGAGGACAAGTCAACCTCAATGCGAGTAACTGCACAAACACTTAAATGGGTATATAAACATCACATTCACACTTAATTTGTAACTAACGGATGTGAGTGAGAAGCTAGAACTTTCTAACTATTTGAAGAAAACTTCAGTGGAGGAATAGTCAAAGTCTTGGTGGTAGGGGAAGCAAATAAAATTTGTTCCTACGCAATATTTTGTGGAGCAATCAACTATGGAATAAATTTGTTTTTATCCTTTCTTTCTTTCTGGCGATTCACATATGGACTGTTCATGGAGACACATTTCATGCTCAGATTTGAACCATTGGAGGATATGATTGGGATTTAATTTTGCTAAAGTAGTCCTACAAACATTTCAAAACATAACCAACAAATGTGAGTGAGAAGGAACATATCTTGTGGACAGTAAAATTTGGATGAAACAACTAGGAGTAGTTCCGAAATGTCTAGGAGAAGACCCGAGTTTTTAGTCGAAGTAGTAAGAAAAGACTTAATATTTGCACCAGAGAAGTATTCTTGTCTTAGTGGCAGTCCCATAGAATTATGAGGAAGAGTTTAGTGGAGGAGTAGTCAACTATTTGCAGCAGTACAAACAGAACCAAATTTGTGGATTCCCTATTTCAGAGCAGTAAGAAAAGTATAAACAACAGAGATAATAATTTTTGTAGTAGATGGTAGATAAAGTTGTTTATATTTTTGTTATCTTGCTTGGGGTCTTACTCCAACTCATGGATAGAAGCAACAAAGGAATATTTTGGTAAGCTTCCATAATTGGTGGATAAGGCTACTACAACCTAGGTAAAGAGTGCAATAACTTGTTTACAATATAGTACATAGTATACATAAATGAAATGATGCAACCCATGGCATGATGCAATCCATGATGATTAGGTATGCATAGGTACAAACAGTGATATGTGTGTGCATGAAAATTGGTATACAAATGTTCAACAACAGTATATGGAAGCGAACAAGTTCTATATAAAATGTAAAGTGAAATGAACACAGTATTGACTCTGCTATACAATCTAGATGAGATGATACTAGCTAATGATGATAAGGATTGGATGATGCTATAGTTCCATTTACACAAACAGTAATGAAGGTATGTATGTTTTGAGATGCTTTATATGAAACAAGTATTTGTGATGTGCAAGAATGATGGCCAGAGGTCTGTACTAAGTGGTATTTAGAGGATTGAGTAAAAAATTGTCTGTAGAG
Source organism: Pseudotsuga menziesii (assembly GCA_001517045.1). Taxonomy (NCBI): domain Eukaryota; kingdom Viridiplantae; phylum Streptophyta; class Pinopsida; order Pinales; family Pinaceae; genus Pseudotsuga; species Pseudotsuga menziesii. The sequence continues at coordinate 450,543 of LPNX010183167.1, forward strand.
TGATGACAGAACTCCTATTCCTTGATATGTCAAACTCTATGATGTACACTATAATGTAGACCCTATGATCATCCATATCCTATGATGTCATATTTAGGAGACTAATTTTTAACAGACCTTGTTGTTGAAGAAAATATCCTTGTGTGATGAGATGAGTTTTATTTCTTGGTTCCTTGAACACTATAATGCATACCCCATGATGTTTTAGACGTTCTTAGTAATATTGGAAACCTGATGACATATAAATGCCTTGATGTTCTATGATTATGATGATTCTTTGATTATCAATATTGCAGAAGTGAAGAATGATGAGTAGAGAAGAGGATGTGTACCAGAGACTCACTAACAAATTGATAAGCACATAATGACCAAATAAGATTGATGAGAAGAGTTGACTAGTAGAGATGAATCAAGATTGCATTTGTAATATTGGAATCAATATTGAAAGTGTAATCTTGCACTTGAGGATTGGACTCCTCAAACCCTTCTTAGTTGGAGCCAAGAAAAACAGGATGGGTCCTGTTATAGAGTTGGTGCTTTTTTTATCAGTTAGTGCTGATTGCAATAGAGAAAATTGTTATCTTCCATGTACAATAAAAAAGATAAAAATTACAAATATTCTCATGTCTCTTTTGATGTGATGTTTTTCTTATGACTCATGATGAATTTGATTGTGTAATTGATAACATAGTGATTGATATAATTTGAATGATTAATAGAAGTGAAAATAATTAAATTGATCTCACATTGATTCACCCCCCTCTCAGTATTGTCATTATGTCCAATGGTCAATGATTCCCAAGTTACCCTAGTACGTTCCTCTGAATTTCAATAAAGCATATTTTTTTCTCCAAATTGGTAAAAAAATGTTATTGGAAATACTCACCTTCTGCAGACAGAAGTTATTTCCATGGCTTGAAATACTCTAAGCTAGAACAAAAAATTCACAACAATGAAAATCACTTACCCTAAGATTTATAGATGCTTGGAATGGATTATTTTACCTATCATACCATGTGATGTACCAGTCTTTTTGAATTTTGGATCTCCACATATTCACCTATAATAAACACACACAAAAACACATACAAGATCAAAGCACCAAGTACAATCTATCATCCTATGTTGATGACTAAGGAATTGAACAATTAAACATGTGATCAGTACACAATATGATTCATGGGAAATGAAATTTCATTTCATAAATTGAATAAGAGAGAGAAATTAAAACCAAGATACTTAGTGTTTAGAAGTCTCTTCTTAAGAAAAAACTTGCCTCCGAATCTTCAATCTTGTCCATCTAGTTCCCACTATCCATGGCTAGATTTTTATAGAGTTTTGATGTTAGAGCATAATCTTCCTCCCTTTACCCATGGCGTCTGAGCCAAAACTTATAGCCATGGGAATATGGGAATGGTTGATATTCTCATGGGTGAGGTGGAAGGGAGATCCTACAAGAAGGGATCTCGAGTCTAGGTGGTTTAGGAGTCTAGGGATGAGGTTTCCAAAAATCCAAGCTTTGAGAAGCTTCATTAAACTTATCTTTTTTACATTCAAAACTAGAGCACCACTCTTTTTCCATTAAGGTAGAGTGTTACCCATAGTGCACAACTCTTTGTATTAAGGAATGTCGTGATGGAACCAATTTTTTTTCATGGAAAACAAGTGTTACACATTGGTGTAATGCACATTGTCCACAAGGAAAGTGCGGTAGTGGACAAAGGAATGAAATCACTAATCCTGTCCCAAATTAAACTTCATAACATGGGGATTTGAGGCAATTCTGATGTTTGGTTCTCATTGTATGATGATGATGAGAAATATGTGTAACATAATTCCCCCCAAATCACAAGGATAGAGGGACAAGAGAGGTGAAGGCTTTGCAAGAAAAAGTTATCACCTCAAGGAAAGAGTTCACTGATCAAAGATCTTCAAGAAATCATCCCATTCCATAGTATATCAACACTTCAATTTATATCTATATGAATCTAATCATGGTTGCGGACCAATACAAACCAAATCCATGTGAGGTACAAACAATTATGGCTACTAGAATACACCATAGATCCATGCAAAGAATACTCAAACTTGGACATAGATACTAGACATACAAATGTAGATCTATGTCATACAAACGCAAATTTGAGCACATACATGACCATACAAATATGGATCCATGCTAGGAATTATACAAATACTCCATCACAACCTGGGGGAAGCAATGAATGCTTAATAGACACCCAGGGTCTTCGTCTCGTCTTCAACAAAGTACGATTCTATCCATTAGATTACAATGTCTTGGTGTTAAACTTGGTAGAAACCATTAGATTATTGGTCAATGATGAGAACAATTAACAAGTGCGAGGGAGATCACCATTGATGTCAATGAGTCCCAAGGTACCCTAGTACAATCTACCGAATGTGAATAAATTATTTGATGTTGAACACTCATTTGAATCTTTCGATCAAAGGTCAATGATGTAAAACTATTTCCAAAGTGAGAACATCAGTGTTTGATGCATACATATTTGTGACATATTTCAAGGTACTACTTTGTTTCTAAAACTAATTCTTGGATGATGAGCTAAAGTCTATAGGAATAGTCTCTTTGAAGGGGGGCCATGTTGAATCCCACATTAATGATACAAAAATCAAAACAAAATTCTGGAATTTTAGTATTATGTAACCATAGGACTGACTCAAAGGTAACTAACACAAGGGTATTTTTGACTGCATATGCAAAATACCAACACAATTTTCCTTTGAAGATAGGGTGACATGACCGAAGACTTGGAAACAATGAATTGATGAGGCAAATTCCAAGCCATAATGCGATGATGAACGATGCATTATTTGATAGACTAAAAGAAGTGACATGAATCATGAAATTGTATCGACTTAGAAGAAAGTGGAATATCCAGTTGACTGAATGAAATGCAGACAAGTGTCATGTTCAAAGGTGACTACAAAATACTATTAATTGAAATATGCTTCCCTTCCCTTACTTTCCCCAGCATGATTGATGAGTGCCTCTTTTCATTTTTACGAGTTCAAAGAGGGTAACAAACACTCATTGTAGCTTATCGCAGAATAAGTCCATTCTCACATGCTTTACAAACCTGAGAAAGGAGGGATCTGTTTCCAAAAGAGGGTCTCTAAGTGTTTAATTTAACAAGTGCATTCAAAGTAAACTCGATATCGTTCACATTTAAAGAGACTGGATGAAATGGAAGAAGACTCCAAAAGGTGCTTTTTGGTACAATTTAGTCTCTGAGGCCCAAAAAAGTATAAAATAATACCTTAGAGAAGTCTTATAGTCGATGACTAGAGTATTCATTTTTTGTAATTTAGTCAATCCAAACCGAAAAAAGGGGTAAACTGCCATCGGAAAGAAGACTCTCTGGGTCCTTTTACGAGCAGGAGGAAGGAATGTTCACTCAAAAATATTTTCACATTTTAGGATTCTGAAAAGAGCTGAAAGAAGACTCCACTATGGTGTCTTTTTATGAAAAGGAGTTTAATGACCTTGGAAAAGAAGTAAAACTTGACTCGAAAATTTAGTACTTGGTTCAATGACAACAAATAAAATTTTGAAAATAACGTTATGGATTTTTTTCCATTTTGTGTGAAGACAAAAAAGTAAAAAATAAACTCATCCATAACCAAAAAATCAAATTATCCATGCCCTGCAAGTCTCAAAATGACCATTAGACTCCAAAAAATATTAAAAGCTAGGATTTATGGACTACTTGAGGGTAAATATTTAACAAAATAATTAAAATAATGAAATAAAACCCAAAAGTATTTGAATAGAAAATAGTAAATCGTAAAGAAGACTTACCATTTGCATTTTTACCATTTGGAGAGCATTTTAAGCCATTTAGAGTGCAGATTTTAGACAAGGATTGCGGAGATGTTAGTCTACTATTTTCAGAATTGTCAGTTCCAAGTAAATTCTAGAATCATTCTCAATCTTTTCATGGTTTCCCTCTTCCATTGCATGTAGTTTTTTAGGGTTCTAAGGGAATTTACCCAAATGGATAATGTGCCCACTGGGTAACGCACTTTTCCTTTTTGAGATAGGCGGTGCCTGGGTGACATCACACATTTTACCATAGAAAAGGGCGATGGCGCCACTATATCCTAATAGGGGATAGGTGGTGCCACATGTTTCCCTAGAACGTAGTGGAAATAAGGAAAAATGATGAATTTTAATTATTTTAAAATGTTGGATTTATATTCTAATGCCTCAATTTAACCTATTGGCATGGTATCTTAAGAAAATATGGTGATATGGAAGGAAAGAGAGCATGAGCTCGATAACATTAGAGCTAGGAATTACGCTGGAATTGTGGATTCTTTACGCAGGTGTGGGATCTTGAAATTATTCAATGTGCCCAACATGAGGTCACATGTAAATCTATTGGAGTACATTCTCAGGATGTGTAATCCTTAGAAATAGTATTTTGAGGTAGGGGCTCACATTCTGATGGTGGAAGTAGAGGATATCTACTTCCTTATAGGATTTTCACGGTGAGGAGCCCATTTCATTGACCAGTCCTCATGGTGGGGAAATAACCACATAGTGTCTTATTCATCATTACTGCTTTCTAGGTACCCATATGTGCAGAAATAAAATAACTATGAAGGATTTCATGGATATACCTATCCGTGCAATACTGTTCAGCATGCATTGCATATTAAGGAGCAAAGGGGCTCACCAAGCATCCCGTGCACATATGCTCTATGCATTGGATGAAATGTCTCCCATGGTCTTCAACTAGGAGGAATCCCTACTTGTTACTCTGAAGGAACAAGTGATTAAGTGTCGGTGAGGAGAGCTAAAGAAATTTGGCTCTGGAACTATCCTAGTGTCTTTTTTTTTCGACAAGGTACCACACCTAAGGCCATAGGTGGCCTTCATTAATTTGAGGGCACGTGATTCTCATATGTTGTGTGCTGGGTTGCAAAAAGGCCACATTTTATTCATCTTTCCTATACCATTTGTCACCTTATTCCTATCTTATCCTTCCATAAAACTATTAATATTCACCACTTTCATAATAAATATGGGTTTATATTACCATTTTCCAAATCATTTATTTTTGAGTATTTTGAGTGAATGTATGGTGAATTATTGAGAAAAATAATATATTTTAATTATACTTTAAAGTTGGGTGAGTTTGGTGATGTTTATATGTGTATTTGAAGACTTTAATAAGCTCAAAAGTGACAAACTAGCCTCAGATTCGAATTTCATCTTCTAGATGTGAGCTAATTTCAAGGAAAAGATCATGAAAATGTGGACATAATATCTCATCCAATATTTGTTGGAGAATTTTGAGGTATGAGTTTTATATTTGTTGAGGATTTAAAGGGATGAGTTGTAAATTTGTTGAAAATTTTGAGGGATAAGTTGAGAGAATAGTTAATCTGTAATTATCTTGAATTCATGTATAAATGGGAGGGATCTCTCCTCATTTTGCTTAGAGATCTATCTAGTGGTTTCTAAGTAGAGAATAGTTCAGAGTTAGTCATAGAATAGATTTTGATGGTTATGTAATGAATATGATTCTTTAATGCACATGCTTTGACTCTCTTATGTTAATATAGATTTTCATGATTTCTTTCTTATGTACTGTTAATATAGATTTTCAGTTATGTTTTGTTTATGAATTGTTAGTATTGATTTTATGTGAGCTCACCAATTAATGTTGATTTCTTTATACCAATTTATTTCATGTCATTTTTTTCTTTCGTAAGTTTAATTCAATTTTAGTCATGTATTTTCAAGTTCAGCGACACTCTGCCCCTACATATATTTTGTATGTACCTCACCAGTTTACGCTCTCTTTAGGTTGGCAATTAAATTGTTGAATATCCGTTATTATTTGATCAATGTTTTTACCCAACATTTTGGCGTCGTTGTTGGGGAGGTGCTAAAAGGGATCAAACTTTATATAGATAGATAGATTACTTTTGCATTACACAGCAAGGGGGAGGGAAAAACAATAAGATGCAAAGACGATTTCACTATGGAATTTCCAGGATTTTCGTGGTGTAACAGCTAGACGCATCCACTATAGTGGGGTGCCCCAAATCCTTGTTGTTCCTTTGTTTTTGCAAGTGTGTTCATTTTTCTGCAATGTCTACAAATGGAATTTTGTTTTATGCAAGCTTTCTTTTATAGTTTTTATAGTGAAAATTTTTATTTATTTTTTATTTTTGGGTGCCTTTATTTCGTACTAACTTGTTTCTAACTTTGTATCTGTTCATTCTTTGTTTTGTACATATTTTTTTTAACCTTTTTGTGCTACTATTTTTTTGCTTGTCACGTATTCATTTTTTCTAGTACCTGATTTGATTCCAGTAAAATAATTTTAGAATTAGCATAATCCTAGAGTAGCTCACCCAGATCTTAGCAGAAGCATGGATCTCCTCTTCTCAAGAACAAGAGATCTTAATAGTAAGTAAAAGATTTACTACTCCTCCTGAAGAAAAAGAAGAATCAAGAGTTGAAGAACTATGCACATCATATGAGGAGAAATTATGTGAGAAGAAGATCAAGAAGGATGAAGAAGGGATCTCGGGTGATCAAAGCCATGAAGAGTATCCTGCAAACAGAAGCTGCATCAAACGATGGATTCAAGTAAGTACTAGGTTAGATTGTTTTTGTTTTCATTTTGATTTTATCAATTTTCATTTTCAATATTTAATTTTCCATGTTACAGCATATTCTAGATTTAGTTTTTTAAAATTAAATATTAATCTTTGTTTACTCATGTCAGATAGGTGGTTACACTCGCAATTTTAGTTCACTTAAATGATTATTTAGAATAGAGTAGGTAGGATTTAATTTTTTATTTTTCAATTGAAAATTAGCTTTGTTTTAATTTACTTTAATGTTTCTATTTGTAAAAATTTTATTTTGAAATAGTCTTAATTACTATTGTTTTAATTTTGGTAGGAACTAAAAATAGTCTTAATCTTTTAATATCTAAAAATTTTATGAATTTTTTTTTTTCTTTTTGATTTTAATTTTTGATTTAATAAATTTTCTAAGTCATGCTAGGAATAAAAATGCATTAGGAGTTAGTTCATTTTAAATTTATGAATAATTAGACAATAAAATAATAAATAAATAAAAATAATAAAATTTATATAGTTCCTTTTGTTTAATTTGTTCTGTTTTTTGAAAATAAAATAAATAAATCTAAATAAAATAAAAATTTAACCTTTTTATTTTTAAATTTATATAGTTCTTTTTGTTTAGTTTTAATTTGTTTCTTTGATTCTTTTGTTTTTAAAAAATAAATAAATAAATCTAATTCGCACCTAAGAATACTCTAACATAAAGACCTGTAACATTAAATATTAAACATTTTTATACTTATATAAAAAATATAAATAAAAACTTTTGAAATTTAAAAAAAAAAAACTAACCTAAAGCAATAAATGAAAGGAATTGTTTTTGTTTAGGTGAAGATAAACCTTGAATAAAAAATGCATAAAAATAAAATAACACATAATAAACTAAACTTTTAGATAAAACCTGCAAATTTTAATATGCATATATAATAAAACAATAATCGAAACAACACATCACTCGATCCATTTTTCATCCCATATTTAGATCCATTTTTCATCCGATATTTAGATTTGTTCTTGGGGCCATTTTTTAGTCCATCTTTTGATCTGGCTTCCAACCTCTCTTTCTGATCTATACATGTTGAAACCTGTAAAAATTTAGATAAACAAATAGATTAAAAATTAAATAAAACAAAGAATTATGAAAACCTTAGCTGTGTGCGCATATTTATATATGGCTATAAGTTTATTGTTTGTCATCTGGCGCACATATATTTTTCTTCCATCCCAATTTCATACCTGCAAAATCTATTCAAATTAAAAATCAAAACTGGAAATGAAATTTTGCATTGATCTAATCTAAACGATTTAGGCTGATAGCGACCTATAGGATATATGTTGCGTCTTCCACCTGATAAAGGAGACTGAGCTTGGAATAAGCTAGCTATGGAGTAAACCTCCCTCCATCGGACAGAGGAGGAGCAAAGTCAACGTTGACTTTGCTCCTCCTCTGTTGGACCGATGGAGGGAGGTTTGCTCCATAGCTAGCCCACGCCAACTGAGCTCATGCAGGGTTATGGATGATTCACATGATCGCATTTCACGTCGAGTTTGGTAGAATTGAAATCTATCTGATTCTTAATCGCAACTAACACATTAAAAACCTCAACTTCAACCAACTAATGGTTCAACAAATCATACCGATTCATGTGTTTAAGGGGAAGAGAAAGATATCATTCGCCTCTTTTCGTTGTGATCTCCTTCAAACATCTTTGTGAATACAATGTGATTTATTCATCCATTACCCAATCGCCCGAGAATTCCATACTTTTCATTTTTATGCCTCTCTCACCGATTCTTTCGGGCGGTTTCAACAATTGAATCTTTATGATCTGTTTGACGTCAGTCATAATTTCATAACGTGGCAGCCATGTCGGCAACCCAAGGTGATCATAGTTTTCATCCTTCTTCCTAATCGAAGGACGCTATTGAGCATTTGAAATAAACCACAGTGGCTAACGTGTAACTCGGTATGTGCATCCAAACTAGCAGCATCCAGGTGATGAAACTGAGGAGTTTTGTGTGTTGTACGCTACACAAGAAGTGATAAAGAGTTTTTCTCCACAAAAGCGGATGGATTTGGTTCGAGTTGCACCCGATTAGGTCAAGATTTTAAAGTATTTTGCTAAATGCAGGGCACCTTAACGCAATCGTGCAACTTCGGCAACCATTTCCTATATCGGTTCTCCGTTTCTAGATTCGTTTAGAAGAGTTTCAATGGATAATATTGCACGAAGAATTATCGCAAGGTTGCACTTTTAATTGGAAGTTAGTTGAAAATATATATATATATTTTTTATGAAGGGAATAATAATTACATAGAAGATGAGCATTCCTGTAGCATCTGGAAGTTCCGGCCACAACAACCATCCTTTTTCAGAAGGATTATACATAGAAGTATATGACACCGATTGTTGGATCCGTGGCTTCATAGTAGGAAAGCTTACCGATGGGGAGGAGCTTTGGCTGGTTTCCTTCACCAATTTCAGCCTTCCGTCTCACTCAGAACTGGGAAAAAATAGTGGACGTTGGTCTCTTGGTGTTTTGCAGGAAAGACAGTCAAGATGAAATGATTGACAATTCAGATCTGCACCGTCTTTTATTAGGGGATTTTCACAAAAATAAGTGCAGCTTAAGAGAAGAGCTCCGAAAATGAGAATAGTAAGAGACCCGTCGTTGAACTGGTTCGAGGCGCGAATCCCTTCATTCATACTAGGTCACACAGCAAGCACAACGACTGATTGCTTTGTTTCCATTGTTTTTTTTCCTTTCCTCTTGGTCCAGCTTCCTTATCCCTCTGCCTTCGATATTGATGGGTAAACTAGTTTCTCTTCAACCTTGGCTACTTGCTTCGATGCTGATAGTTATGCTCGTACCTATTCTATAGCTACCTTTGCTTCTGTATGGATCTACACTGTCCAAGCCCGGCAAGTTTCAAAGTTGTCACTCACTATGTTTTCCGATGAATATGCGTTTTCACTTTAATTGTTATTGTATATACAGAGAGCTGCTGCTATTTTCGACCGCACAACTCGTAAATTTTTGCAATCCATCAAAACCTTACACTATATTGTAGATAGAATAAGAAAAGTACTGAAGAACAAAACGATATAACTTGTTCGATTAATAACATAATTTTAAAGACATAATTTGTTTAACATTATGTTGTTATATAAATTAAAAACCAAAAGTTATACTTGACATAGTTCCTTTAATATATAGCTGGTATATATTATAAGTTTTTGCAATGTCAAATGTCTTAAGTGGGGGTTGAGTTATTAAACCTACTTTTCATAGAATAAATACAAAGAGTTGAGATATGGCTTTGAAAAATAATACATGAGTTTGGGATATATATACCCGTAGTTATAAAAATGTATTAATGGTTTTATTCTCTGAAGTAATCTATAACAATAAAAATAAAACATAAAATCAGGGTTTTTATAACAAACAAAATAAAAGGGCACCAAAGCAAGAAACACCAATGACTTATATAAGCATTTCCCAAACTAGCCGAACTCTTCCAGCTAATTGTGTATATAACAACAAAGTCATCAATCAATCAACAACTCAATTGGAAAACCAAGTGGGTTAGATAAGTTTATTTTTATTGAAAAAATATAGTAAAGAAAAAGTAAAATTAAAATTAAAATTTTACTTTGTTTAGATATAAATTATAGGTTCTTTGTTTAGATTGTTTAAGATTTGATTTTGGATATAAGAAAATAAATAGGGTGATGGGGCAAGGCAGGTAGGTATTTAGTGAAAGTGAAAGTTTTCTCTATAACCCGCGTTTAGATTAAGTTTTTTTAATAATGATAAAAGTCAACAATTCTTGTTTTGAGTTCACATCTAAATCATAAATCCATTAACTATAGACATCAAACTTGAAGAATAAATATCTTTGTAAATGAAAAAAAACTTAAAACATTAACCTAATAAAACTTAAATTAGCTATCTATATATAAAGTAATCAAACTTAATATATATATAAAAAAAAAACATAGAATAATTAAAAATTAAAAAACTAATAAAATTTCATTAGTTTATTAATATATATATTAATTATAAATAATAAATAATAATAAAATATACTAAACAAATATAAAAAATTACTTTGTTCTATTTTTTTTTCATTATAAAAATGAAAAGTATTAAACAATTTACAAAATTTAACATAATAAAACTTCATATTTATATTAAAAAAAACCCAAAAAAAAACTTATGAAAATTAAAAATAATAATAAATAAATAAACACATTTTAATACATCTGTATCTCACTATTTGTGTGGGATTAACATAATTTGTTTTATTTTTATAGCAAATTAATATTTCTATATATAACAATAATTAAAATACCAATTTTTTTTTTATTTATTTTTTGTTTTTAGGGGGAACATCAAATAATGTTACAAAGTTAATATGCATCTTTGAAATCGAAGGTAGTTGCTGTCGCAGCTAATCCTTCTTCTTCATTTTTTATTTTTGCATAGTGGGACGAGGCACATCTTTCGTTTGGGGGGGGATATATCCACATAGTCACTGAAACTTCTAAATGTATCATAGAAATCCTTTATTTCGCACACTCCTCTCTATTTGGATCATTAAGTTAACCTTCTTTTACAAGGGTCAACCCTCTCTCTCAATTGATCAATCATTTTATAAAGATGCATCAATAAAATTAAATCACTAATACTTTGTTTTTACAAACAAATTAAAATATATATAATAATAATAAAATATTATTATAACAGTAACAAAAAAATATGCATACAAAATGGTGTGATAAAATTAATAAAAATAAAAAATATTCTCTTTGTTTTTATATAACCAAACAAAATAAAAATTAAATAATTAAAAATCCATAAAATAAAATTTAAAAATTTAAAAATTTGCAAATAAACTTGGAGTCTTCTTAAGCCCAAGAACTTCATGCTTTAATACATGTTTTACACTAACTTGTTTTCGCAAGTTTCTTAGAAACAGGTTTCGACAAGAAAGGCTGCCACTTTCAGGTATAAAAGCATCTTATTTATTTTCTTTGACTTAGTTGGTTAAGTGTGGGTTAAGCACATATTTTTCTGTATTTTCAATGCTCTCACAAGTTGGTTGCAGGAAAATGCTAACCTTTTGCATATTTAAAGACAAACAAATGGCGTGTAAAATTGATGTCCAGAATTGCAGAAGATTTTCAGAAAAAATGTTCCATTGAAAGCTCAAACGAGTTGAGTTTTTCCTTGTGTATGTCATGACATTTGTTGCCATAAAGAAGTCTTTCAGAAACCAATTATGCCATTTCATGTTTACTTATTGTTCTCCTTGTAATCATATTCTTCATCCATGTCAAAGTCTACTATTTTTCTGCCTTATATATCATGACTTCCAGCATGTCTACCTTTCCTAGTCACACACATTTTCCTCATTTTTAGTTTATCTTTTTCCTTATGATTAAAACCATTCAGCTTCCTTTCAATGACTACATTACTTTGTTATCCCTACCATAAAAGTTGTTTGACCCTCATATCTTTTTATCTATAGTCCTACCACTCATTATGTACAACTCGTGTTGACTGACGAGGGATTCCTTAAGGCCCACCTTTCAACAAATATTTGTCCATCGACCTCAGTACCTTATCTGGGATAGAGACTAGAGTTCATTTTCAGTACCTTGAGGCTTGCATGCCTTAATGGCAAGTTCTCTCACTAAAAATCATGGGAATACATTAATGTCCCTTGCTTGTTAGATCTTGCAAGTGGCTTAAAATCAGCTCATTTATTCGCACTGTACAAGATTTACTTAGGTACCTTGGCACTCATTGACATCAATGGTGAGATTTCCTCGCATTGGTTAATGACATGCATTAATGGTCGGTAATCCAATGAGTTCTTTCCATGTTCCACATCGACACATTTATTCCAATGGTAAGAATTGTACCATCGGGTTTTGTAGCAGGTGAAGACTATATACTTTTCATGACACCATCAGCGGTTTTACGAAAGCATATTTCAGCCATATGAGAGTACGACCATTCTAATTTCATCTCTCATCTTCTACTTCATCCAACGAAGCAGAAGTTTGTATCCTTCACATTATCAGCCACATTCCTCTTGCATCAGTTCATCAACTTTTTGGATAAGTAGAGGTATGTTGTTGTCTAATATTTAACCTTGTAATTCCTTAAATGCTAGAAAATGAATGGATTTGGAAAATTCCATCACTACATTCCCTTTCTCTTTTTTCATAAACTTAATATATCTTAAGTTGCGGGGGGNAAGAAAATAATTTATAATATACATTGATGATTTATCATTTATAATGCATAAATTTTATGTATTGCAGCAAGAAGAAGAAACAATATAAAAAATAAAATGAGCAAATGTTGTAAACACAAGAACCAACATTTCTTACACTTATGG
>LPNX010183167.1:473608-520129 GCA_001517045.1 Pseudotsuga menziesii
GGAAGGATGTACTAAAACTGAGAAGGGGTTCAAAGGACCGTGAACCACATATTAAGCATCTTCTTGATATAACACAGACATAACTATACGAGAAATTTAGGAATGAACATAGACAATTGAATTTGGGGCAAAGATCTTTTGAGAAATGTAAGCCCTAGTATGTTAGAATAAATACTCTTCGTAACACTTGTTGTTGTAGATACCATGTAGAATATAAATATTACTATGAAACATTTTTGTACATTCGTCATGTGTTGCATACTAACCATGTGCAGGATTGCTCCTTGACAATACCATTGACCTCATCAAGAGAATTCATTCATAGTATCATGTGAAATAGGCCTTGGGGGCAAACTTACTATGCAAAATCCTGTTTGGATGGAACTTGATCCAACTGTGCTGGAATGGCATTATTGAGCCAATGTATGCACAAGACTGGAGACAATGAATTTGGGAATATGGTTATAGACATGAAAAATTTCAAATATATCAGCTATGAAATAGTCCCAGGGAAAGAAAGCCAAAAAATACAATTGGTGACATCTCAGGTACATGCATTTATCTATAAATTTATGTTCAAGAATAGTTGCATTTCATTCCTTACTTACAAAAAAACCTGATATTGAGATCATTTTGTGTCAACAGGTACAAGTTAGTGTCTTCGTCAAGGAATTTATTGAAAAGACATGTCAATATGTTTAGCATGTCCACTTGGCACGATGGTAGGATGAGAAGTTTAGAATATGCTGAGATACATTTCCTCGTGGTACTATACTTTCAGTTGTTGATTTTGCTGAGAACTACACTCTGCAACTTCAAAATGAGATCCAAGTCAGTATTATCACTCTGAGTAGGTTTCCTTGATGGTGCATATCACATATAGGCATGGCCCAAACAGTAGTGAAGAGGAAAGAGAAATTCTGAAGGAATATCACTTCTACATAAGTGATGATAGGTGCCATGACTTCCACTATGTACGCCATTGCTTCATTATGTTCTATGATCATTTGAAGGGTAGGAACATACAGATGGATTGACACTGGATTTGGTATGATGGATGTGCTGGTCAGTTCAAAAATGCATGCATATTTCAATGGTTGTGTTCATTGCATAAAAACTACAAAGTTCCACATATGTGGAACTATTTTGAGACTAGGCATGGTAAAGGAGAGCATGATGGAGCTGGATCATGTGTCAAAACAGCCCTACGAAGAGAGGAATTGAAATTATCTACAATATCTACTATTCGAAATGCTCAATCTATAGTCAAGTGGTGCACATCAGTAATGGGAGAGGAATCAGCTATGCGAGTAGAATCCACAAGAAAGAGACATGTGGAGAGATTTTTTTGGGAGGTGGTAGACATAGATTGTTCACATGAATGGGAATGCAAGACTGTTCCTGGCACTCGTGGTTTTCATTTGGTTCAAAGTTCTGATAACCCAGTATTGGAAATTTGGACCAGAAAACTCGCTTGTTTTTGTCCGCCTTGTTGTGATGGTGACTGGGATGTGTGTGAATCATTGGATTGGGTTGATGGAAGGGATCACATATCACTTCCACTTGATCAACATGCAATTGTTGAGTTAACTACATTGGAAGAAGACCAATTGTCTATTTCTATAGATTTTGATCATGTATCAGACCTTGTACAACCTGGTATGATGCATTTCCTTAACATTTTTTTGTTAAATTTATGTAGTCTTGAAACTCACATTAATTTCCTTGTATCACATGAAAAATATTTGATCATATACCTACATTCATACTATGCAGGACACATATATGCAGTGGTTGCCTCAAAAGATAGTGAATGGGGTGGTGATTACTGGTTGGCATGTTGTATAGAGGGAAAGCAAACCCTCATTATGTCCACGACTGATGATGAAAACAACCACTTCCCCACTGGGTCTATGGTTGTTAAAGGTGAATACCTTACACATGACAACAATGCAAGAAAGAAGAGTGGATATGTTTACAGGGATTACAAACCAGGTGCAAGTGTGTATCACTTTACCAACTTAATCATTGGTACAAACCTCCAGGTACGAACAATGCCTAGTCGGAATTCATCGAAGGTACCCTACTTCTTACCGGATACAGAGCACGAGAGACTAATGGAGACCATCATTATAAGAGATGATCCGGAGGGCTTGGTTGTATGATAATAGGTGGAATCTAGCATGATGAGGTATGTATCATTATTGTAATTTTCCCATGTATGTTTCTTATGAATATCTCAATTTTGTGTTCTTGTACGCTACTTCTTACTAGATACATAGCATGAGAGACTAATGGAGACCATCATTATAAGAGATGATCCGGAGGCCTTGGTTGTATGATATTAGGTGGTATCTAGCATGATGAGGTATGTACATCATAGTTTTAATTTTCCCATGTATGCTTCTTATGAATATGTCAATTTTGTGTTCTTGTACACTACTTCTTACCAGATACATAGCACGAGAGACTAATGGAGACCATCATTATAAGAGATGATCCGAAGGCCTTGGTTGTATGATATTAGGTGGAATCTAGCACAATGAGGTATGTATAATAATTTTAATTTTCCCATGTATGTCAAGTTAATGTTGTTTATAAATATGCCAAAAATTCTCTTGTATGTCAAGTTAATGTTGTTTATAAATATGCCAAAAATTCTCTTGTATGTCAAGTTAATGAACATGCCAAATTTTACGTATGATCAATAAACCATGTATATATATATTGTCAATGTTTTCAGCTGATATATACAACTAGGATGATGGAAACAAGATGCCGAAATGATAACCCTACCTAGGAAACCCTAATCCTAACCCTAATCTTATCTTACTATCACAACTCAATTCCGAATCACTCTAATGTTGAACTCAACTTTTTCAAATCTGGTGGACTAATGCTTCAAATCATGTTGATTCACGAAGTTGACTTTAGTGTGCATGTACTGAGATAATTGAAACCTTTAAATATAATAGTTTTTTCATATGTTATTTCTGTGCTTAGGCAATCATACTTATAGATGAAGCATTATATATGTTTCATATGAAAATGCATTGCGCATAGTCCTTAGTTTAATTATGGTCATTATTCATGTTTATATATCGAAAATATTAATGTGTTTCAATCAAGTAAACACTTTTACACCATACATTTGAAATCCCACTTGGCATTTGTGTTTGCAAGTATATGATACCTAGTACGTTGTTATGATGCAAGTGCAAAGTAACATCAAAATGTGATATACCTTGGGTATTTATTAGTCGGTTTCAATGCAATACATTGTATTATGGTTTAAATTTGGTGATTTATATCCCATATTGCCTCCTAACAAGGATTTTTCCTATAGACACATGATTGTGATTGGAATGTTTTCTGGATTTTCAAGAATGGGAGTGAATGTCATGCAATATTGAATTATAATGATGGAAACATAATTGGGATTTAATGGACACATTTTGGTTTTTTAAAAAGGCTAGAGTTCAATCTAAGCAATTTCTTATTGTAATTAAATACTAAATTATAATATGTAATAATTAATTCTATGCACTTTTCAAGCATTCCCACATAACACATGCCTAAACACGCTTGCACGACCCACCAGAGGCCCTTTTTTATGCACAGTTTCCATTCTATGCCCCGCGTAGGGATTCGACAGGTGTCCCTGAAAGCCTGTAGGAGGTGGGATTCAACATGCCACAGAATCATGACCGTTTCTTGGATCGACGAACCGTCGGCTCCATTGGATTCAAGACATCAGGATAGTGCTAGGGTGGCCCTCTAATCTTCTTCCATGGAGAAGAGACCATTATTTTGGTCAATTTTGGAAAATAGGGTTTTGCTCAGTAAGTGAATGTGAAATTTTTGCACATGGGGGTCAAATTCGGATATTGATTTACTATGAAGGTGTGGCTAGCGTTCCCAAATAACACATGCCTAAACACGCTTGCGCAACCCACTGGAAGCCCTTTTTGATACACGGTTTCCATTCTATTCCCTGGGTAGGGATTCAACATGTGTCCCTGAAAGCATGTAGGAGGTGGGATTCAACGTGCCACAGAATCATGACCATTGCTTGGATCGACAAACCATTAGCTTCGTTGGATTCAAGACATCGAGATAGTGCTAGGGTGGCCCTCTAATCTAGTTCCATGGAGAAGAGACCATTATTTTGGTCAATTTTGGAAACTAGGGTTTTGCTCAATATGTGAATGTGAAATTTTTGCACATGGGGGTCAAATTCACATATTGCTTGACCATAAAGGTGTGGCTACAATTCCCACATAAAACATGCCTAAAAACGCTTGTGTGACCCATTGGAAGCCCTTTTTGATACACGGTTTCGATTCTATGCCCCGGGTAGGGATTCAACAGGTGTCCCTGAAAACCTGTAGGAGGTGGGATTCAACATGCCATAGAATCA
Source organism: Pseudotsuga menziesii (assembly GCA_001517045.1). NCBI lineage: Eukaryota > Viridiplantae > Streptophyta > Pinopsida > Pinales > Pinaceae > Pseudotsuga > Pseudotsuga menziesii. The sequence goes on from LPNX010183167.1 coordinate 478,029, forward strand.
TGACCGTTGCTCGGATCGATGAACCGTCAACTCCATTGGATTCAAGACATCGGGATAGTGCTAGGGTGGCCCTCTAATCTAGTTCCATGGAGAAGAGACCATTATTTTGGTCAATTTTGGAAACTAGGGTTTTGCTCAGTAAGTGAATGTGAAATTTTTGCACATAGGGGTCAAATTCACATATTACTCGACCGTGAAGGTGTGGCTAGCGTTCCCACATAATACATGCCTAAAAAATCTTACACAAATAACCAAAAGTCCTTTTTGATGCACGGTTTCCATTCTATGCCTTGGGTAGGGATTCAACAGGTGTCCCTGAAAGTCTGGAGGAGGTGGGATTCAACGTGCCATAGAATCATGACCGTTGCTCGGATCGACAAACCGTCAGCTCTGTTGGATTTCAGACATCGAGATAGTGCTAGGGAGGCCCTCTAATTTTCTTCCATGGAGAAGAGACCATTATTTTGGTCAATTTTGGAAACTAGGGTTTTGCTCAGTAAGTGAATGTCCAATTTCTGCACATATGGGTCGGCTTTGAAAATTCATTGATCGTGAATGTGTGGCTAGCGTTCCCACATGGAACCTATCTAAACACGCTTGCATGACCCACTAAACACCCTTTTTGATGCACGGTTTCCACTCTATGCCCCGGTTAGGGATTCAATGGGTGTCCCTAAAAGCCTGTGGGAGGTGGGATTCAACGTTCCATAGATTGATGACTGTTGCTCGGATCAATGAACCGTTAGCTCCGTTGGATTTAGTACATTGCGATAGTGCTAGAGTGGCCCTCTAGTCTGGGTCCATGGACAAGGGATAATTTTTTTTTGTCGATTTTGGAAACTAGGGTTTTGCTCAGTAAGTGAATGTGAAATTTTTGTACATAAAGGTCAGCTTGAAGGCGATTGTAGATCTTACCCTCATATAAGAGATGTGAGCGTTTGTATGATGAAATGCAGGAGGAGACAATGCCATTAAGTCAGTAACCATGTAATGGAACATGTTTATGTTTAGAAACAAGTGGCCATTCTATTACACCATTATTACAAAATATATATATCTTCACGCTACGAATGCTTCGAAAATGCCATGTACATTAATCACACATAACTTTCATCTCTTTCAAAGTTGTTACTTGAGGCCATTCATCAAAGGCCATTTACATTAACAAAATCATAAAATAATGTGTAGGACATACATAATGTGTAGGATATAGTAATAACCGTTATTTTGAATCAACCTTATAATACTCGGATACTTTTAGGTTTGATGTGTATCCCATGTACTTGTTAGATGAAAGACATCATGCCAAAAAATAATTTTATTTATGTAGACCACACTAGTGCATCATTTAATTGTGTCAACTTCATGCATCCTTTAAACGTTTGTTAGGTTGTTATGTGGGTAAGGTGCTTTTGTATTCCACCAAGTTGGATCAGTTGCTTAGCTGTGTTGGGTGCTTAAATGTGTATTATACCTATGTTCCATCTTTTGGAATACAATTTGACATTGTTAATATAACATTGTATATGCAATTGGATCGTGGTAAAAAAAAATTAAAATGTACATTTTTGTAATTATGTAATTTATTGTAATTGTGCATTGTTCTCAAATTTATAACTGATATCTCTATACAATCGTAAAATCTATAAAAAATTGGGAACATTACACATAGAAACATTCTTCGCCACACATGTATAATCACACTTAAAAGATTGAACCATGAATATCTCAAGAGCCTTGATATGAAATATTTTTTATACCATGAAAGTTATAATACAAAAATATAAGGCCTAGATCTATGGCCTGTCAATGTACATGTATCAAAAACATATTTGATGTACATGTGAAAACAAAAGTACATATGTCCTGGACCGCGCCCCTATACTCTAACTCCAGACTGTACATAAAAATACATATTTGTCCTGGACTAACACATCAAAATTCTAACTTTCTCTTCTTTTTCCTGGATCGTGATGCTCTTTGGCTCCGTCTACGACCACTGTGCATCTCTGGCGACTACAAATCAATGACAATATTTCTTGATCAGGTAACTGAGCTAGTACTGTCCATCAATAACAAAGTTTGAAAATTTAAAATATGAATCAATTGTAAATAAAACAAAGACTCACTGCATCCGTCGGGGGTATAGGTGCCTGTGGTGTCGAGGGTTTAGGTTCCTCTGCTATACTCGACGTTGCAGCGAGCCTCATTGCCATGCTTCTCTGTGAATAAAAAAAAATATGTCAATTATCTCAAGAATGATCAACATGTACATGAATGAGAAAGTATTAATCAATTATGTAAAAAATGAACATCTCACTGAAAAAACCATTTCTAGGGGACGAGACTAGTGCTCTTCAGTAGTAAGAGGAGCCGTAGGTTGAACATCAACCTTAGTTGCATGCACTTATGGACCAGGGTGTGACTACATTCACGAAATGATTAAATAGTTATACATCGTGCATGTCCAGAAACAATACAAATGAAATGTACAATTACAAATATTCAAGTAGATGTACCTCACTGTGACTTATCCCTATTGTAGATGCGTCCTTGACAACAGCATCAACAATCCCACTAAGTTTTGGCATGGATGACTCTACATCCTGATGCTGTAAACATGCGAAAATAACATTAAGAAAAACCACTTGTGAAGTGAATACATAGCTAACCAACAACTACCATTGGAAGTGTGTACATTACTGTGGGATGAGTAGGTTGATCCTCATGCACAACTGCTATGTTCAAGGAAGAGGGACCTCATTTAGTGTAAACAAACCCCTTATCTATGTTTGCACTACGGGGAGATCCATACCAAAGAGGTGGTGCAGGGATCTGTGATGACATATGCATTCATAAAGTGTTACCATAGTTAGACATGGATTTGAATGGATGGAATAATATGTACTGAAAAAATAACATGTTGTAATATACTTACCCCTTCCTGGGACATATCTCCACCATGGGAGTGACCGCTTCCATCAATTTCGTGCCCCTCTTCAGATGCCTCTAGCATCTACAAGTTTAAAAATTATATTTACATTAGCGATCTCTATAAAGGAGTGTACAGTAAGAAATTTAAATAATTCAAACAAGATTCAATCATAACCCATGTACTTACATTCTTCAAGTAGTCGTAAATTCCACCTTGGACTATGTCGTTGATATCAATGTCTTCAGCATCATGTTCCAAGTGGGGTTCCTGCAACTTCAAAAATTGTAAATATAAGACATTTTAATAAATTAATCAAGACTAACACATGCATTAACAAAATTATGTATGTAATAACAAAATGACAAGTGTTTAAATATTACCTCAACTGTGGTTCTCTGGGTCTCGAGTACAACCACACCGGGTGCAGTACCACCCCCGTGAGAGGCATCAAACTCCTGCAAGAGTAAATATTGCATATATATTACGAATCTTTTAATATGTTAGATATAGTATGGAACAATTAAAATTTGAGTTCAATAACAGAGTTTTAAAACAAAGTCCTTACCTGACCACCAGTCATCGTACTAGTACCATGTCTTGGTCCAGGATTATAACAGGGTACCCCACATGATGTGCAGACGTGGGGCTCGCTCTGAGGCATAGGGGATGTTGGTATATCCCCACCAAAAGATGTCCCTCCACCACCAGAAGCTGGTGGTTGTACACCAGTAGAGGAAGAGGGCGCTCTTTGGTCAATAGTGGCCGTGTGTCGAGAGACCATCTCAGCTAGAGTAAAAAATGCATCCTGTGTCTGGGAAACCATGTCATGTGCAGGAGGGATGTCTGCCCTCGGTAGCTGGGCACGGGGTGCAGGTATTTGTGGATTGGCATCTCTATGCCTAGCATCGGGTCAATGTTGGGGAATTCCCCTACCAACTCCCTGGAAGCCCAACATGTCAAAATAGTTGACACGTTTCCCCATCACAAACTCTGCATACAATTTTTGGAGGAAGTACATCGGTACTTCCCTATTGTTGTGAGGGGGAATGTCAAAAACCATGTACCACCTATCCATCCAGTTGTCTCTGATGGGTGGAAAAGTGCACCACTCAATAGATATATGTGGCCTGCTGATCTCCGGGATGTTATCCATCCTAGGCAGTCTAAACAATGAATAGATGGCTTGTTTTGTTATTTTTAGCTTTTTTTACCTCATTGTAACTCAAGCCATCAACATATTGTTGCCTTTTTATCTCCCTGTAAGATGCGATGCGATACAACACATCATTCGATCTTGCAATCGTATCAACAATAGATAACAATGGATCTGACAAGGAGCAGCGGAGATCATCTCCACCCCTCCAAGCCGACCCAATCTCTCTCAAATGGCCAATGAACCTCAATATCTCTGCATTGTTACGATCCATAGTAGCCACTGCAATCATAAATACAAATAAAATATCATTAGAAATATAAACACATGATATAATGACATATCTAAGAATTGAAAACTGTATAACTATTGACATATAAACTAAATCTATCATTTAAATTTAAAGATTGATCTTGAATTTTACAGTAAAGAATAGGCGGCATAATGTGTTGCTGATGAATAAAATACCAGTATAGGAAACGATTTTGTTAGATATGTAATTATTTGTTGTAGTGTGATGTTTTTTGGACTCCAAAGGCTATTTAGCAGAACTTTATGGATTCTATGGTTGCAAGGGTTCCACTGGATTAAATATCATGTATGACCTAGTATGTGATTGGCATGTTTAATCAAATACATCAACCTACCTATGTATCTTCACGTTCATAGAGTCTATTGTTGAACTTTATTGTCTTGACCTTAACCAAAAAGTACCCTTTGTTCAAGACAAAATATTTGTTAAAAGCATGGGAAGCTGAACTATACCTTATTTTGACACTTGGATTGGGAAGTTTCATCAAAACTATAAGGTGTTTATTGATGTTCTTGGAAGAGCAACTTCGAGAAGTTTCATCGAAATTATAAGGTGTTTATTTGTGGATTTTGGTATGGATTCACAAGGATCCTTGTGAGGATCCTTATTTCATGTTTTAATTATTGTTAATGACGGGAATTGTAATATGGATGAGACTGGTAGTTAGTCTCTATTCTAGTTATGGATCACGTTGTTAGAGTGTTAGTCTATTCATAAGCTATTTCTTGTTAATGAGAGCGGCTATTGTTGAATGAAGTTGGTAATCAATCTCTAAGCCATTTATTAATAATGAATATTATTATCATTTTGATGAGGGTGATATTCAATGGTTATGGTAGCTATTTTTAATGAGGGTGACTATATTTCTATGAGGAAGGCATGGTAATTCCTTTAGATGAGGCCACTTGTCAATTACTACATCAATAATTGTTATCATAGATACAATGGGATGGTTTGGATCATATCGCAACCAACTATATAAAATACACAACTTAAAGACTCAACATTAGAGTGTACAAAATGTCCAAAAAAAAACGTGACAAAGAAAAAATCCCAATATATTCATTTGTTTTTTGAGTTAATTGGGGATTTGGTTTCAATTGGGCATGGGAATTTTGTTAAATAATCAAAATTATTTCATTTTTATCATTAAATTGAGGAATTGGTTTCAATTGGCCAATTACATTGGGGTTCTTGTTTCCATTGGCCAATTACATTGGGTTTTTGTTTCAATTGGGAAATTCCATTGGGTTTTTGTTTCAATTGGTTCAATTTTTCAATCTAAGACAAATAAATTGATGAAGAAAATGAAAAAAACATGAAAAAAATACCTCACAAAGGGGAGGTTTATTCAAAGGTGGAGATGGAGGGCTCAAGCACACCCAAAATCGCGTATGCACAGTCGAGAGTTTGTCCTCGTTCGTCCAATAGCTGCGCGGTTATGAGAAAAAGATGGCCTCGGCCAATTTAAAAAAAAACAGGCTTTAGAAATCGAGCCTCCGTTTTAGTGAATTAAATCGTACACGTGATTCTTTTGACTAAAACAGAGGCGCTATTTGTATTACTATCCTAGTTGGCATGACTATTGCTAGCCTCGAGACTAGGCTTGGCAGGTTCGGTGTTGCTTGGGATGATTTCTTTTTTTTGGATCAAGAGTGATTGACTTCACTCCACCATTGCATCTAAAAGGTCCCTCAACTTCTTGCACACACCCATATATATACATAGACTTATCCATTGGAGGTTTATATTTTTTCAATCATGGAATGATACTTCTATGAGTTTTATGTCTTTTTACTGATTATGTTTATTTACAATGAACCATGTTATTTTAGTTATCAAACGTCATGAACGAGCAATACACCAATCCAACATGTAATTCTCCAGTGAATCTGCAACTATGTTACAAGATATAGGGATATGTTGATAAGTAACGGATTCAAATGACCTTTCCAACAACTGTACTATCTGTAAAAGTCAAATAAGTACTCAGTTCCAAATGACATAAACTTGATTCAAATGAGAAACCACTAGCTGACATTCCATAAAGGCTACCAAATTATGAATGTCATGAGACGCAGCTTCATTTAGGAAACCTATCACTGCATGGTACTCAACAATGTTATTGTGGCCGGACCTATACAAAACACACCTGAACTAACTAGGTGATGAGCTTGGGAATATAATACCTATGTGGATGAAGTAAGATTCAGGGTGTGATGACAAGCACCATCAACAAAACCATGAAAGGCCATCTGATCTATGGAATCAAAACATGGGATTAACAATATTGACAAGAAATCAAAGCCATATTAAAATAACTAAACCACACTAAAAGTAAAAAAATGTGTGGAAATTGAACCCAAGTGATAGAACAAATGCACTCACAAAATTACTAATCAAACATGCACATTTACACACAAAGGATACTAAAATTGAAGCATAACACTAATCTGTATTGAATAAGTGTAAAAAATCCAACCATATGGAGTCATAGGATGCTGCAATATATAATTACATGACATATTTGAATGCATAAGGATTCCATTCAAAATAGTCAAAAAGTAGGCTTACTAAATCTAGTCAAATCCCCCATAGGTGCATAAAGCAGTTTCCAAATCTACCTCGAGGCTCACGAATTGGAAAAGTCAAGTAAGAAAGATAATAAGTGATGGAAAGACAAATCATACATGCTTTTATTAGGATAATAGAATGGAGGATGATGAGGGAAAAAAACAAGTCAACTACACCTAGTCTTACTTTCTCTTTTGCCATAAATCTCAATAAATCAGGCAACTTAGCAGAAAAAGCAGATATGTGCTAGGGAGGATCTGCAGTAAAGTAGATATGCTAAATATGGATTCCAGGAGGTTTCCCAAGCACTTCGTGACTCATTTTTATCAAGTTTGACTTCTAGGACATGTGGAAGACAACTTGCATAGAGTGGAATATTGGAAACTAGGAAAACAAGACAAAAGTGGATTAATTAATTTCCAAGGTAGCTAACTATGGGTTTATTATTCTAACAAAATGTACATATATATAAGGCACTAATGCAAAAGATAAATCAAGAATAGTACATTTTCAAGTACAACCCATTGCGAGGTTTCCCGGAAGGTATCCCATATTAGTCAAAAATCTCATAGGCCCCTTTTTCTAAGACTTTACTCACGATAAATGGACCATACAACATTGATTCAAGCTTCCCATTCCCAATTTTGTCATGTTTCTAATCATAGGTTAGAACCAGATCTCCTTCATTAAAAACACAAGGTTGAACTAATTTATCATATTGGGCCTGAATCCATTTTTTATGTGACTCATTAGCTAAGGTTGTAGCTCGTCGAGTCTCGTCAAGGTTCAAAAGATAAAGGAAACATTCCTCTTCGGTAGAAGTGTTGGGTAGAAGCTCAACTGCAATCTTGAGTGATGGAATTCCACTCTCAATAGGTAGGACAACTTCCAGTCCATAGACTAATTGAAAAGGTGTACAACTAGCTGTTGTTTTGACTAAAGTTATATAATCCCATAGCGAAAAAGAGAGTTAAGTGAAAATTGGATTTGTGATCTCCAACCATCCTACGAATCATAGTCTTCAATAATTTGTTAATGGATTCAACTTGGCAATTAGCTTGTGGATAGAAAATGGTTTCAGTTTTCATGGCAAAAACCCAACTTGGTACTCACCTCGACCATCACCTGACTACGGAAATGAGATTCATGATCATTTAATATGGCCTGTGGAACTCCAAACCTAGCTATGACGTGATTAAATAGGAAGAGGGAGATAGTATTACCATCCTTCGCATATGTAGGAATTACCTTAGCCCATTTCATGAAAAAATACACAGCTACAATGATGTAACCATGCTCCCCGATTGAGGTAGGCTTACAATGCATAAAGTCAGTCCCCCATTTGGAAAAAGAGACAATGGAAATGATGGGGTCTAATGGAGCAGGATGGGTGTGTTTTTTGGGAAAGAAAAGCTGACATGATGGGAATTTTGTAACCACTTCATGACAATATTTAAATACCAAGGGCCAAAAGTACCCAGCGTGAAGGATTTTCTAGGATGTAGCCATCCCATAAAGATGGCATCCAAAATCTCCAAAGTGGTAGTCATTCATGACTTGTACAACCTCGTTAGGAGTAAGACATCGTCAAAGGATAGAGTCAATACCATGTTAGTATTAGGTATCATTAAGAATGAGTTAATATTTAGGGTGGTGACGAATGCACCAGCGATCATCATGGGATAGATTGGGATGACATATTTGGGTTTGGAGATATATGATCAAGTATTCATACCATGGGTTGGTCATTCTTATCAGGAACAAGAATTCATCCGAAAATGAATCATTGGGCTCAACTTTCCTGAGAGCACAGGGAAGGTCACACATCAACTCCGTGAAGACCAGGGACTTCTTAGAAGTGGTTTTCATGAATTCTAGATCAAAATCCTGTAGGATGAAAATCCAACGGGAATATTTTCCCCCTAGTACCTGATATGTAAGAATATAGTTTATAGGGTTTTGTTCTACAAGAATAGAGATTCTTAGCCAACAGTAGCTTCTCCACATGTGAGTAGTGGGTTTCAAAGTCAATGATACTCTTACTCAAATAGTAGATCAAATTTTCTTGGCCGTTCATATCATCCTGCACTAAAAACATGCCAATGGTAGTAGTGGAGGTGAAAATGTACACCCAAAAATATTTTGAAGAATTTGTGGGGTGAAACACAGGTGAATGTGTTATAGCATGTTTAAAATTATCAAAATATCTTTGAGCCTAATCATCAGACAAAAAGAGAGTGTTCTTTTTCAAGAGACACATATAGCCATGTGTCTTCTCTACAAAATTACATACAAACTAGACGAAGAAAGTTTACCTTCCCTTGCAAACTTTGGAGTTTAGTAATGTCCATCAGAGGTGGTAAGGCCACGGTGGGAGCAATTTTAAAGGGATCAATTTGAATCCCATACCTAGAAACAACGAATGCAAGAAAGCATCCAATCTAAACACAAAAAACACACTTTATTGGATTGATCCCAATATGGTAATGACATCATCAAAGGAAAAATTTTCTAAGATTCCATGAATGATCTTCCCACTGCTTTGGATAAGAAGGTAGGTCATCTAGATACGATTACATTGTGTCTTTTATATCATGAAAATCATAAGACATAGCTCATTGGAAGGTCGCTCCAATTTTCTTCAAACTGAAAGGTAGTTCGGAAAAGCGAAGGTTCCCCACAAGAAAATAAATATCATTTTATGCTGGCTAGAAGGTAAGATCTCAATATTATTATAGCTGAAAAATCCATCCATAAACAAAAAAATGACACTTCCACCACAATTGTTGATGATATGATCAATGTGAGGGGTAGGAAAGTTTTCCTTTGGACAAGCTTTGTTCAGGTTCTAAAAATAAATACAAACACTAATAGCTCCATGTTTCTTGGAAGTAGGGACAATATTAGACACCCACTTAATTAAAGGCACCAGGTAGATAAAGCCATCTTCCAAAATCTCCTCACTTCAACTTTAATGGCTGCAACTTTTCTTGGGTGGACTTGGGGAATTTTTTTCCTAATAGGTCTTGTTGTTAGATATGTATTGATATGATGTACGATAATAGACTAATCAATCCCAAGAATTTATTCACAATTCCATACAAAAACATCATGGAATTCCTTAAAAAGAGCTTGGTATTCCTCAATTTCCATTTCCAAGAAGTTCTAGCTTATTTGGATATGATTGAAATACCTGGCTTAACTGATATATTGAGGGGAATGATTTTGGTGATGTTGCATAAATTCCCTTCAGCATCAACATATTGCAATAATACAGGTGTTTGTTGATACTCGACTATATCAGACTGATCAAAGAAACAAAATCTGAATCTACCGAATTGGAATTACGAAGAAACAAGGATATATGATGAGAATATTCCCATAAAGATTAACCCATACTCATAACCTCCGTAATAGACTCATCCGATGGAAAAGTATGTAAGAGATAATCTAAAGTTGGGAGAAGGGAATCTAGTGAATATGGAAGATGGTAAGGATCTGATGCTCCTAAATGATGATAATCTATGTAAGCATCAGAAACAGACTGGATTGCATCATATAGGGCTTCGTGTGGATTCAGAGAATATTATTCAACAATATATTTTCCTTTATATATGCGCCTAGTCATGGAGGATATCATGTTTACCATGGAATATTCTGTACTAGGAGGGGCAGTGTTGCATGGAAAAAATCCCACGAGGGAATAATATTTCAATAATCCAACTCCTATAGACTGATAGGGAGGAGGTGAATTCCCTAACATTGGAACATTATTTTCCATGGAAGTAGTAATATCCTATGAGAAATAATCAAGTTGGTCTATGGTTACAATTTTTCCTTGAACCAGGAATTGGAGTGTGAAAAAAATCGACAATGTGATGGTCGTCATAGCATAGAACCAATTCCATTCTAATAAAAAAATTTAATCAGGAGGAGCATCGAAAACTTCTACCTAGATGGAAATGGGTTTCCCCCCCAACTCAATGGACAATGCTAGTAGCATACCATGACGTTGAAAACCTCGTATGTTGAAATATTTTAGGGCGGCTAGTGACTTATTCAGTTTAGGAGAACCAATGGCTCTTTCTAAATAAATCGATAAGACCAAGCTGAAAGCTCCTTTGTCTAGTACAGTCTGATGGACCTTCCTACCCAGTACTATAGTAGCCATTTCAAAAGGGATTCTATGGGGTAGCCTCAAATTATAATTCTCCACATTAAACATGATCATGGTGGAATTCCTAGGATTGAAAGCCCCTAGAGATGACAAAACATTCTTCCGTTGTGCAGGACAACTTTGGAGTACTTCCAACATGGACATAGAAAAGGGTGCATGAGCTAAATCTTCAACAACATTATAAAATTGAGCATCTTGAGCACTAGGTTTGAAAACATTTTTACGGATCTTATTCTTTGAAGGACATAAGATTGTGTCAAAACTAGGTTTTTCAATAGTGAGAGGACCATTAGAAGAAGGTGTAGGAAAAGGGTTGACAGGAGAATTCTTCTCAGGAGAAGGACCTTCATCTCTCTTCTCAGGTGTCTTATCATATGTTTGACTTTTTGGTAGTCAATGCAGCTATTTTTGTGGGCATCATATGAATTTATTCAATAAAGGATTAAGGACCAAGCAAAGATGTATGGTCAATCAATTTCTATTGGGACAGAAAGGGGTCAATTAACATTGCTAGTGTGATGTTACTTTTCAAAAAATTATTGATCTCTTCATTACGAGGAAACTCCTTTCTGAAGTGATAATCTCCACAAAATAAGGAAGGATACTTATCCTTTCATTTAGGTTTGGCATCATTCATTGGGGAAGAATTTTTGGCACTCTCCTACTGGTTTCCAAGTTTCTTATTCTTCCCTTTTCCTTTCTTCTTGTTGCTGGGTGATTGTGAGGATTGAATTGCATTCACCTTAGCGGAAACTGTAGGAGTAGAAAAAGTTTTAGTTGAAGAACTTTGTGGTTTAGTAGGATTGGATGTAGATGAAGGTTGGATTGTATGAACAATAGCATCAACAAGAGTCCCTATTGGTGGATTGGTAGTATCAATGTTGGGATGAGGAGCATTAGGATTCATATTGTATAAAGTTTCAGATTGAGAATAGGCTAAGTCTAAATATTGGGCTTGGATAATATCCTTCTCTTCTTTGACAACACCACCCATGGCCACATATTGAGCAATAGGAAGGAACAAGGACTCGGTGAACCAGTCATCCAAAATTTGATATGGAATAGGATCCCTAATTAACCTTCAACGTCTCCTCCACTCATGGATGTGATATGATATGTGAGTAGAAGTATTTTTATGAAGAGAGTTTAAGAGATCTGTACCATTTTCATACCACATAAGTAACTGGAAATGAGTAAGAAACACTCTTTCGAAAGAATTAAAATCCATAAAAGAGTGTTGTAGAAGTTTGATATACCATTTTGTGGTCCTTCCAGTCAATGTTCTTTGGAAGAGTCTCAATCGGATAGAATCATCAATAAGGGAGTTCAACGAACACCACAGATGGAAGGTCATCACATGATTTTTGGGATATTATCCTTGTTTTCCATCAAACTTTGGAATGTATGACATGATTTTGACCAATATGGTAGGCCAAAATAGATCTTATTGAATAGGATCATTTATTAACTTGGACAAGTCAGGTAAATCCAATGTAGAAAAAAATTGAAGTTACCGGTTGGGTTGTGGGTAACTGTAATACTCATAAGGTAAGCTACCTAGGTAGGACCAAAGTTCTGTTGAGGTTGGCTGTAAAACCCACCAAATTGTTGATAGTTGGGAGAATTTTGGCCGATAAATGGTGGTTTCACATTGTTAAGTGTGACTTCAGGTCCATAAGTAGGCTGAGCCCACTGATTGATAACTCCTCGAGGATAAGGGACATATAATGGATTATTGTATTGTTCCCCGCTAAGGTATTGATTACCAATTTTATGCAGTAGAGAAGGGATCAAAGATAATGTAGGAGGCTGCAAAGTAGGACCAATAGAACCAAGACTAGTATGACCACTGGGTCCAACAGCTGTAGGGGGAGGATCAGCTGGAGGGGTTGAAAACTTCCTATGGCTTGGGGTGTACCACAACAGACAGAGAAACTACAGAAATCAATCCCTTCCCAATATGCAAGAGAAATAAAACATCTAACACTGAAGGATATTGAATCATACCTTATTCTAGACAGTTGAAGTAGATCCTCGTTGACCTTTTTCCCATCCTTCTTGCATTAGCAATTCACTCTCAACAACAGTAAACAAGGAAAGCATGCTATACAATATAGTTTTAGGCCTACTCTAGCATATATAATCAATAATGCATAAGCAATTAAATGCATCCATGGATTCAATATTCATTTAAATGCACATCATTGGATAGGAAAAGATATTTCTATTAATAAAATCAGAGATTCAATAAGTAACAACCTCTGTCGGCACGTCTGCGAATCGAACAAATCGAGTCCTCCACCTAGGCCTTCACCACCTTAATCCTCCATCTCTCAATATCAAGCTCACAAGCAAAGGAAAGCTTGGGAATAACACAAAGTGCTCCAAGGGACAAAGGGATGCAAACTCAAGTATAAGCAAGCTATGACAACAATGGACTATAGTTTTCTTACTCTTCAATTCCCCCTCTTCAATGTATCCAAGGGGTTCCTTATCTAGTGCTTCAATGGGGTAAAGGAAGGTCAAATATGAGCGATCACGAGGCATATGGAAGGCCAAGAGACAAGTGACTTAGATCCACATCAAGGAAAACTCCAAAATTATTTGGACTTATGCACACATCGCGATGTACATGGGTTTAAGGGTAATATCTGCATATATACATGAGCAAGGGATTAAAAGTCGTGTACAATAAATAATATTTGTTTTTAGGGATGATCTTGGAAACATTAAAGGTACAATAATGGTCCATGCGGTCCAAAGAGTTTGCAGAGGGATAGGGAAGGCCATAAAAGTGTGATCAACCATGTGTGGTAAAATTAGCTGTAACAGTAGTAGTGGTACTGAAATAAGAGATAGCTTGGCAAAGGGAAGTTTCCCAAAATGCAGCATTAGGTCCAAATATAGGAGCTACCATTTCATCATGGTGAACCTGATTAATCCCAGCTCCGAAAGGAGTTGGGACGACAAATGAGGCATTCTGAGCGGAGGGTTTCTCCACTAGTGGTGGTCCGATAGGTTCGTCAAGGGAACATTGGGAGTAGGAGATTCAAATCCCTCCTCTTCAATTCGAAATCCTTCTATTTCAAGCATAGAAGCACTACTTTCCTCATAATTTTTCTCCATGTCTTTTTCCATGGGACATTGAGTCCAAGGATTCAAAGTATTTTCCAGTGATAACCATTGTAATTGATGAGACCTCCTCCATGGGAAATCAACCAGTTTGAAAAAAATTGTAATATCCATTATTTGATATTCATATCATAATATCAACTTTCTGAAAATTAGCTTAATGTTTTAAAACAAAACTTGCAAACAACCAGTCGACTTTTGGAAGCTAAGCAAATAAGGGAAAATGACTAATACTTTTGGTCATAGGGAAGCGAGTAGAGGGAAGAAATAAAGGAAATAAAAGGACTGATATATTTTCTTACCTAACACATTTATATCAGGTACCATTGGCGTTTCAGAATCCTCTCTGCGAAAACCTACTTCCATGCTGTTAGGTCACCTAACCGTGAAACTAGGAAACAATTTTCTCATATCCACAATGAAAGGCTTGTATAAAATGAAGAAGGTATTTTTATAAGGTTATTCAAAATTTATAATATTATCATGAATTTTAATAACATATCGTAGGGAAATGAAAATATTTTGCAAGTTGTAAAGGTGAGACTAACTCGCTGGGAAACTCACTAGCTCCATATTCATGCTTTTCTGAATAGGATAAGGATGGTTTGGATTATATTTATTGGAATTGGGGGACTTACATATGTATTTTAATGACTCATCATAAAAATAATGGAGTTATTTGGATTCATACAAGTCGAAATATGGAAGTTACAGAAAAACTAGTTATTTTCCAATGCAAATCTAGACTAGGTTGAGTTAAAATGAGTAAATCTCAGCCATTTCGATTCAGAGTGTTATGAAACTTGCAGATACTGTAAATAATAATATATCAGGACCATGAGGGTTGAAATAATTCTCATAATATTCACATAAGTCACTTCTCATAGAACAACTCCAAAATTATACTATGGAGCTTGGAAAGCCAAGAAATTTGATCTCTAAATCTCACAAAATTTAGGAATAACCTAAAGGTGGTATAAATATTATATTTAAAATTAAATTAGACATAATTATACATATAATATCATATATATGTCTAAATATCCATTACATAGCTCCAAAATTGCTATGAGATCATAGAACATAGAGAAGGAGACAAGAGGAAGGGATGTCATTGATAGGAGGAGTCAAAGCACTCCAAGATGATATGATAATGGTATTATAGAGACATAAACAACTTAAAATAACCTCCTTTAATATATTAAATATTCTCCTTAGCTTCACTAATACCTGCAATAGAAGTGGGAAGAATAGGCGAGAAGGGGGACAATGGACTTGGGGCACATCACCCAAGATACTAAGGCTGTAATATCCTTGATTTGATATGCATATCCGAATATTATAATTTAATTAGATCACATTCCTCCACCCCTATGGAAATTAATCTCTTATTGAATAAAATTTTTCAGATCACCAATTCAAGTTGCCACCATAAGGATTGTGCCAGTAGTTGAAGATGATTAATTTGATAAGTTTGTTGAAGAAGAAGAGGAGATATATGTTAATGAAGGGTTCCAAATGTCAAGAGACAATGATGGTTAATTTTATGACCATATGGAGTATGAATAAATCAATTTTGAACTACCCATGACTAATCCTAAGAAGGATTTAGCATTATGATATATGCAGCTGAAAACTTGCCCCACCACTACAAAGAGTATCTTGCATTTGGGGAAGAGATTTGTAAATCCATTCCTTTCAAGGAGTATTTTTATTGCAGATTTGGATTTGAGCTTGAGAATGTAGATGATTAATATTTCAATATCATCAAATCATCCATAGAGGAACCAAGTTGCTCCAACTATGTGAGTAAGGAAGAAGAAAGAGAAGCCAAAAAGGAAGATGCAGCAAAAACATATGTTGGTCCAAGCATTATGATATTTTTTGGGTGTTCTCCTATCAGATCTTCCAAAAGTTGTAACATGAGTACTATTATAGAGATTAAATTTTCATCATCTTTCTTGGAGAATTAAAATCCATTGAAAATATATCCTTCAAAGGAGAAGGTCATGAACCTTAGAGAGGAAGAAAAATGTAGTGCTTCTAATGTAAGTATTGATGAGGAAAAAGAAGAAGGGCATGTTGTTCTAAATATTATGGATATGAAATATGAAGAGGAGGATGAGATCCCAAACCCATTCTCAATACTATAAAAGGGACATTATTCTCTTAGTTCTCTAAGTGATCAAGGAAAAGTAAATATCCATGAGGTGAAGTGCAAATCATCAGAAGGTGGTTTCCTAAGAGGAGGCATTGAAGATGAATGCACTTCAATATTCTTGATCGATGATCTCTAGATCAATGCTCAATATATGGGATTATGTATGGCTGAAGATACATATTCTTTATCAGATCCAAAATATGATTACAAATCAGAGTTAGATTCACCTTAGGAGCCACATACAGAAGAAGAAATCAAGGCCACATCGCTTGGGTGTGAAGCATAAATTTTGGTGGAAGAGCAAGCCACCATAGTATTTGTACAAGAAGAGGATAAAGTGAAGAAAATTTGTGATGAATTTTATGATTTTTTCGGCATCCATGTTCTCCTACAACCATATTATCCTTGGGAGGATAAAAATTATTCACTTGCATCTGAGGACTACAAGATGAAGGAAAATTGGGAGGGAGATGAAATTACTCCTAGTTTTTCTGTTGGTGATCGAAAAACCATTGAAAAGGAGGATGATTTTTTCAATGTGATGTGG
This sequence comes from Pseudotsuga menziesii, assembly GCA_001517045.1. Classification (NCBI taxonomy): domain Eukaryota; kingdom Viridiplantae; phylum Streptophyta; class Pinopsida; order Pinales; family Pinaceae; genus Pseudotsuga; species Pseudotsuga menziesii. The sequence goes on from LPNX010183167.1 coordinate 495,021, forward strand.
GATATTTTTTGTCATAACCAAAATAAAAACAGATATCAGATCTAAAGACATCATTTGAAATTCCCAATGAAGTGGAAGAGAAGCCCCCACACGTCGGGTGTAAAATGGGAAAATTGAAGGAGAACAATTTCTTGCAAAGGGATGCACATAATCCAAAATTTTGGTCTCTCTTGCATCATGATGGACATGAAATTCCAAGGCATGAGATGCTTTCTAATTTTTGTACATATCACATGTCATTTTATCCTTCAGAGATACCTTCCACTTCACACCATGGAAGTGATTTTGCATAATGTTAATATTCTGATCTATATATTAGATCAGGGATATTACAGAGGCTGACCACTAAAAAATTAAGCTTAATATTCAATCAATTCCAAAACATTCATTCATTAACCAAACTAAGTCAATGGGGTCGAATTTTCCTTTAATAGAATCATGGGTGACATGTTTAGCAAGTGGAGGCCAAACATGACTTGTGAGAACAAGTCAACCACCTAGAATCCCTAACCCTAGCCACATAGGCCCCCTCCTTGGGAAATTTATCATGTAGGACCATGTGGAAATGTTTCCATGTCCAACTCATCCCTCTTATTTACTAATTGTTCCCTCCTTAGTCAAATAGCTGTTGCTTTATTTTATGACAACTTTCTACTTTTCTTGGATTTTGAGACCGAGTGTCCCCAAGGAAATTTTTCTCTCTTTCCCAATACTTTCATACTTTTGTCCTTACAGATTTTATGAGTTCTCCAAGAGGAGAATTCACCCTTCTTTGCAAAACTTTCCTGCTTTTTTCTTTGGCTTCTTTTCTACTACTTTTAGGCACTTTCCTCTTTTACTCTCTGACTTCTTTTGTCAATGAGTTTCCTCCTTTCTACCTTAGCAAGTTGACATTCCCAATGTACCCCCCTGACATGGAAATATTATTTCAACCCCATTAATTTTCACAATTAATAATAATGAAGAATACAAATTAAATACATGACTCAATAATAATTAATTTAGAAAAACTTCCCCTAGGCTAACTAATCAATTCCTCATAAATAATTTTGGATAAAATTCCCTAGGTGAGATAATTAATTATTATTTTTTTATGCCCCAATGTGTTGGGAATGGTCAGAACTTTTATGTCAAAAAATATGGGGAAATGACAGTCCTTCCCTCCCAAATATGCTTTTCCTCAAGCAGAAGCACTCCAGAGTGCTGCAAATTTGTCTATCATGTAGGAGAACTGGAGCATGAATCCATGCACAAAAAGGTTTACTTGCTCCATCACGACGGCATGTAAAGTTTCTCCAAAATGAGCACTGTGAGGGCCCCATTGATTTCATTTCACCCCCTTCAGTGAGAATTCCTTCCCACACAAATTATCAGACAAATTTATGTCTGGATCCCATTTCATCAACTATAAGTATCCAAACATTAAAATCCACCATAAAAATTTATCATCACATGAAATGATATTCATGCTGTGGAAATCATACCACTACACTAAAAAATTGAAATTCTCAATGCGAAGTTGGAAATATGTTAGATTTCCCCACCCAACATTAAGTTATTTATTTGCTTGATGCACATCAACTTTGAGTCCCACAATGATGTTGATGCAATGACATAGGTGTGAGTCTCATGTATAACCCCAATGAGTATATGCATCATCTAGCCAAAAAGGATGCCAAAACTTCTCACAATAAGATAATGCATCACAATTATCTCAAAAAATGGATGCAGGAAAAAAAAAAGTGTCCCCTAATCCATCCTGAGAAGGTACTAACACTCCTACCAAAAGGTCCATGTGAACACTTCCAATGGATCAACTCTTTTCCAATATTCATAGGGTACAAGAATCCATCCAATTGTGTGAATTTCCTCCACCAATACCACTTTATGAAATATATTTTTCTCATCAAGTCCTCTTGGCATTTTGCTTGCTCAGCTGCCTTCCACTGCTCATGGGCATAAATTTTCCTACAAGAAGAATCCATGTGTGACATGTAATCTTCCACCCGATCCATATGTGGCTGAATGGAATTAGGTGACAGCCATAAGTTCCTATGTGGTACTAGGAGGGTGATGGTGCATTCAACAAGTTTTGATGAACACATAGGAAAGCCTCTAGTTCTTCTTGTTGCACCAACAAGGAAAATTCCTTCTCCATATTTTCATCCCCACTTGATGAAGCTGAAATAGAGATGTGGGTAGAAATTTGAACCCAATCTCTGTAATAATTATCCACCCAACTTATGGATACCACATCATTTCATCTTCATCTAAATCTTCCATTAAAATATGTCTCCTTCTATGCGAAAAATCAACCTTTCTCAGGCAATGTGCCTGTGCTTGGAACTCATCATATACATCCCAAAATTCCTCAAGCATAAAAATTTTAGAATGCACCTCATGTGCATGTTTATGGAAGGCTATCCAGTGGCTGTAAATTAAATATTTTTGGCTTCCCACATGTCAAGATAATTCCATTCACAAAAAACAACTTATTGCAGAAATTAAACTTTATACCTCCCAACGTCTTGATTCCCAAGGTGTCTCTATCCACCCAATTAACGGATGAACAAATAATTTTATTTGTTGATCCATATGGAATGTGATCATCCACCTCCTCTAGATCATATTCTACCATCCATAAGGGGTTTTCAAAATGTGTCTCTTCCCAAGCATATGTATTAGACAACCCTTCATTGGTGCAAGCAATTATAGTACATCTGTTATCCTCTATTTTTGTGATATTTTTATCTACCCAATCCATGAATAGATGATCATCTTTGCTTGATGATTCACTTGGAATTTCCTTGGCCATATTTCCCGTAGCTAATAACTCCTCTATTCCATTTTGCATACCAACATGTGTGATCCGGTGGATTATTCATCTTCAAAAATTACACTAATCCAATATGGTACAATGGTTATTAATCTATGTTTTTAACTCATATGCTAAAAACCGTGCAGTTATAGCATGGGCCGCGTAGCTTGCACACCGTTAAGTGGAACATCTCTTGGTTCGTGAAAAGCCCGCGCGATCACGTATGCTACGATGTTTGAGGATGCTGGGACTTTGTGGAGCTCAGTTATGCACTGCGATGTTTGAGGATGCTGCGATGTTTTGAGGATGTTGCGACATTGTGGAGCTCAGTTATGCACTTCGACGTTTGAGGATGTTGTGACGTTGTGGATGCTACGCCATGCTGCGACATTTGTGGCAAGCCCCGCAGATAAAATGGTAACATCAAATGTTTATTGCATTGGGTGCACGGTTAGCTGGTGCTTACGTTATATTGGGTGGTGGTTGCAATGTCACACTAAATGGGAACATATGGCGGATATTCCATTTTTTTTAATATGGTCAAGAGTATAGCATATGAATAGCCTTTTGCAACGTTTCGGGGATATGGAACGTCATGGTAACATAACACTTGTGTGGTGATTTGGTAGGATTGCATGGTTCAGTTTTAGTTTATGGTTGTAACAAAAATGAAGAAGATAACAACTGTGATGATAAAACGAGTTGAACCTACTTATCCGGGGACTGAATGCTTTTATAAAGGAGATTCTTTGCCTTTTGAAGGGAGATTGTTTAGAGCACCGAGCATCGCTTTTCTGTTATGAGAAGCTTGCAGAGATAAAGGAAAAGAAGCACCAAGAGTTTTGATATGAAGTGTAGATGCTGTTGTTGTGGAAGTCGACATTCTCTATTATAATTTTAGCTTTCTTTGCCTTTTGAAGGCTAATTGTAATTTCCAGAAGAGAGGTCTTGAAGACTTTGTACAGCATTCTGCTTACAGTTGCTGAAGTTGATTCCAGAACCATTTTTGTACCATTTTAAAAATATTAATTGGATCGGTACCCATTGGAGAGGGACCCAGAGACATAGCCCAGTGAAGGGGGTGAACTCCGTTATCAACTTCTGTTTGTGACTCTCTGATTCTATGTTGTTTTTCCCACATCTGTTTATCAATTTTTCTTTTCATTTCTGTTTAAGCATTTAATTTCTATCAATGATGTTCCATGAATTAAACAAACTGATAAATGCAATCTTTACAAAAATTTAATGCACTCAAGTTGAGGTCCGACGGATCATATTATGGTATCAGAGCAGGTTAACTGCTTGTGCAAGTTTGTGAATGCTTACCAGGTCCAAATCAAATCTTGGTGAAGGAGAATTAATCGAAGGGGATCTTGAGATTGGCTCGAGGAGGAAATTCTCAAGAACCATGTCTTCTCCATGAGGGGAAAAAGAAGGACATACAAAATGGGAAAAACCTGTTATTTCTGAAACTGAGTTTTTGGAGGCTTTTATCAGCATGAAATCCATGATGGAAATTCTACTTGATGAGCGAGAAGAAAGGAATAAGAAAGAAGAAGGATCTTCATCCAAATATGCAGAAGTGAAGAAGGAAGAAAAGGTTAAAGGAGTAGGAGGTGATGGTGATCCTCCTGAAACTAATCAAACTTTCTCTTCTTCTCATACTTCTCATTCAGATAATGCAAATCCTAATATTCCTTATTTCAAATTGGATGTAAAATTTGAATTACCAATTTATGATGGAGATTTAGATATTGAAAAGTTAGACAATTGGATCAAGTAGCTTGAAGTATATTGTAGGGTGCAGGGCATTAATGATGACCCTTCCAGGATTCAATTGGCCACTTTGAGAATGCATGGTATGGCTCTTACTTGGTGGGAGAGCAAGATTCAGCAAGATCTTCCAAAGAATGGTAAAATTATTTCAGTTTGGAATGAATTCATTGAAGTATTAAGAAAGCAATTTTATCCTTTAAGTCACATGTAGCAATTAATAATGAGCTAGCAAACTTTTATACAAGCTAAAGGAAAAAGCATTCAAGAATATACTCATGAATTTAGAAAGAGGGCTATTGCATTGAATGTTGCATTGGATATGCAAGAAACTCTTCTTAAATATATTGGTGGTATGCATTCTTATTTGCGACATACTTTGTTGATGTTTAACCCCAGTAATTTGGATAATGTATGTGTTCAAGATACACATTTAGAAGCTAGGGGTAATCATGATAATGATTCGTTTATGAAGAAGTCATCTAAATTTGACAACAAATATAAAAGCAAATATAAGGGAAAGAAAACAGCTACCATCACGAAAGAGGGTGAAAAACCCACATGCTCACATTGCCAGAAAGGGCATGATGTTTCTAAGTGTTGGAAACTCCATCCGAATTTAAGGTCAAAGAAGTAAGGAGGAAATAAAAACAAAGATAAAGATCATCAAGCAGCTACTGCAGTAGTGATTCAGGACTTGGAATCTGATTCAGGTGATGAGACTAAGATCACAGCAATAGGGATCTGAGGTAAAGATAAAGGTATATCTCTTTCCATTGATGCAACTTCAAGTTCTAATTCATGTGCAAGTACAAGTACAAATCTGCTATCTACTTCTATGCAAAGTGATAAAAGGAGAAGTGAACTGTTTCATGTTCATGTCATTACAAATCATGCAAAGATTGATACATTATTTGATAGTGGTTCTCAAGTGAATTTGATATCAGAAGAAGTGGTTAAGAAACTTAATCTAGTTACTAGTCCTCATGAAAAACCCTATCCTCTTGGTTCGGTTACTAATGATACACAATTGCAAGTTACAAAGAAATGTGTTTTGAAATTTGCAATCACTGAAAAGTTTATGGATGAGGTAGAACTAGATGTAGTACCACTTGACATTTGTGGAATTGTACTTGGGAGTCCATATTTGTATGACCGGAAAGCAGTCTTTTATAGAGAGTAGAACAAATATCATCTCTTTAAAGGTGGTGTGGAATATATTGTTTGTGCACATCGTATGAAAACAAATTTGGCATTAGTCACTACAAGTCAAATGAAAATGATAGTGAATGCTAGTAGGAAGTTTGAATTAATGGCTGTTAAATGTGAATCATTGGAAAGTGGTAATCTGGAACATGGAATTGAATTAATTAAAAGTGTTCCCGAGTATGGTGCTTTGTTACAGGGACCTGAAAGACTATCACTTACTAGATATGTAAAACCTGAAGTGTAGTTGCAGCAAAGCATGCCTTTTCCAAATCTTGGCATGAATCAGATGATTATTCAAAAGACTGTTCATGATTATCACATGTAGTGCATTAAATCTCCTTTTGAGACTTGTTTTTGTTATCTATTGAAGTCACATGTGGACTTTTCTTTCGACACAAAAGATGTGAGAGGTGGACATCATGATGCAAAGAAAATAGTGCAGCAGATAGTGCAAGAACAACAGGAGATGAGTCAGGCAATTTGCAAAGCCAGACATGAAAATCATCATCCATTTGAGGTTGAAAAGAAAGTTTGGTTGCAGATCACCAAGGGAATATTGAAAGGTAACAAGCTCAATATTGTTTATAATCATTTTGGGATCTTTGAAAAGAAGTGTAAACATTCTTTCTATTTGAGCTTATCTCCAATGAATACAGTTGTATATGCAAAGAATTTTAAATGGTATAAACATCCTTTGGTCATGGACAAGGAGACTAATATGCAGATTCTAAGCAAGGCAGGATGTATGGAGATTGGAAAGGTGAGGAAGCTATACCCTCACTTACCTGGGTGATCTAGGCTTTTGGAGGTCCAAAAGCTCTCCAATGGGGAGGAATGATCGGGTTGATTATTCATCTTCAAAAATTACACTGATCCAATATGATACAATGGTTATTAATCTATGTTTTTAACTCATATGCTAAACACCGCGCAGTTATAGCATAGCCCGCGCAGTTATACCATAGACGCACAGTTATAGCATGGGCCATGAAGCTTGCGCACCATCAAGTGGAACATCGCCTGGTTCGTGAAAAGCCCGTGCGGTCACGTATGCTGTGACGTTTGAGGATGCTACGATGTTTTGAGGATGCTGCGACGTTGTGGAGCTCAATTATGTGCTACAACATTTGAGGATGCTACGAAGTTTTGGTGATGCTGCAACGTTGTGGAGCTCAGTTATGCACTGCAATGTTTGAGGATGCTGCGACATTTGTGGCAAGCCCCGTAGATAAAATGGTAACATCAAATGTTTATTGCGTTGGGTGCAAGGTTAGCTGGCGGTTACGTTATATTGGGTGGTGGTTGCAATGTCACATTAAATGGGAACATATGGCAGATATTCCATTTTTTTTAATATGGTCAAGAGTATAGCGTATGAACATCCTTTCGCAATGTTTCTGGGATATGGAACGTCGTGGTAACTAACGCTTGTGTAGCGATTTGGCAGGATTGCATGGTTCATTTTTAGTTTATGGTTGTAACGAAAATGAAGAAGATAACAGTTGTGATGATAAAATAAGTTGAACCGTTACTTATCCAGGGACTGAACGCTTTTATAAAGGCGATTCTTTTCCTTTTGAAGGGAGATTGTTTAGAGCACCGAGCATCGCTTTTCTGTTATGAGAAGCTTGCAGAGATAAAAGAAAAGAATCATCGAGAGTTTTGTTGTGAAGTGTAGATGCTATTTCTGTGGAAGTCGACATTCTCTGTTATAATTTTAGCTTTCTTTGCCTTTTGAAGGCTAATTGTAATTTCCAGAAGAGAGGTCTTGAAGACTTTGTACAGCATTCTTCTTACAGTTGCTGAAGTTGATTCCAGAACCATTTTTGTACCATTTTAAAAAGATTAATTGGATTGGTACCCATTGGAGAGGGACCTGGATACATATCCCAGTGAAGGGGGTGAACTCAGTTATCAACTTCTGTTTGTGACTCTCTGATTCTGTGTTGTTTTTCCCACATCTGTTTATCAGTTTTTCTTTTCATTTCTGTTTAAACATTTAATTTCTGTCAATGCTATTCCATGAATTAAACAAACTGATAAATTCAATATTTACAAACTTTTAATGCACTCAAGTTGAGGTCCGAAAAATCAATGTGCTTTTCCAAAACACTCTTCGTCAAGGATCTTCACAAAAACCTGCAAATATGCTCCTTCCTCATGGTTGTCCTCCACATGAGGTCCTTCCATTATCCTAAAAAAATTTCCTTACATGAAACATGAAAGGGATGACACCTTCAACTCCTTTTTAATTTGAAATATATGCAACTTTGACTCTTGAAGGAATCTGTGTGTGCTCTTCAATAAGTCACAAGTTATATTCAACTTATTAGTGAGCCTCTCTGATTCTTTTCTTCCTTCTTGAGTGAACTATGGTACATCTCACCCATTATGAGGAGATGATATTTTTCAAATAGTAAGTTCAGATAGTTCTCCTTCATCTTAGCCATTCCTTCTTTCAGTGCTATGCAATCCTCCATATAGGCTTCTCCTTCCATCTCTCCACCAAAATATTTCCAACAACATCTTGCCACCAAGGAATTGATGCGAACTTTCCAAAATACCCCTTATCATTATTGGCAATATCACCCTCCTCTGCATTGATTTTGGGTTCACTTATAGGTAAAATAGCAGTAGATTCATCTGCCTCACAATTTTCCTTCATCTTCCAGTCCTTAGATGCAAGTGAAGTCTTTCAATCCTCCCATGGATCATATGGTTGCAGGTGTACATGGCTTCTGAAAAAATAAGAACTTTTATCATTCATTTTATTAAAATTATCCTCTTTCTGTATAGATACTTTGGTGGCATTATCCTCCATCAAACATTATGGTTCACACCTAAGTAGTGTGGCCTTGTTTTCTTCTTCATTCTGTGTCTCAGGAGGCGAATTTAAATATGATTTGTGTACCTCTTTTGGATATGATCCAAAATATGTATTGCTACCCATACACTATCCAAAATCTCGAGCAGTGATATGAAGATCACCCACCAAGAAACTTGTAGTGCAATCCTCTTCAACTTCTTCTCTTATGAAACCACATTGTGGTGATTTGCATTTGAATTCATGGATATTTTCCTCTTCCTCATTTCTATTCTCCTCCAAGAAACTTGAGACCTTTTCATATTTAGTGGTACTCATGTCACAATATTTAGAAGCTCTGTTTGAAGAAAAACAAAACAAACTCTTAAATATTAAATATGCAGATGGATTTGAGGAATCTTCACCTTTGGTTCCTTCTTCTTCTTCTTCTTTTCTCAGAGAGGTGGAACAAGTTAGTTCCTCTCTAGATGGATTTCTAATCTTGAAAGAATGATCATAATCATGCTTTGTCCAGAATCCATACTTGAAATAAATATAATCTCCAAAAGAAAGGTTTGCATGAATATTCCTACCCAAAGCTAGATAGTCCTCGTAGCAATGAGGCATGTTCTCACATGCTTCAATGATCTCTGTCAAGTATTTATTAACCATTGGAGAATCATATATGATCTATTATCCATATTATGGAAAATATTCTTCATCATATTGATTTTTTTTAAGGCCTCCATCAACATAGAGGATTTCTTCTTCTTCATATTGTGTCGAGTATTATTCATACCATTCATCATAACCATCCTCATAGTATGACATGGCTGCAAATTTATTCATTGAGAGATTTATTTCGACATGATGATCCAAGGAAAGAGCTATAATACTACTATAATATCCTTGATATGATACACATATCAGAATATTACAAAATCAAATTGATCTCAAAGGTAAAAAAACTCTATCTAGGGTGGAAAATCAAACACTATTCAAGCTAAAGAACCAATCAAAACTTGTGATAGGAGTGGTAAAAAGTTAGGATCCTCAAATGATTGTCAAATGACCACAACTTTTGCTATACCATAGGGTCCAATAGTGAAACGTGACAAGGAGGATTGGGAATGTACCCTTTCCTAAACACCCGACCACCTGGATGGAACATGCGTACTAATCTCCCCGAGTGGTGTTCTTGGTTTATTGCGGTGATAGGATGGTAAAAGGGCTATGCTTAGATGGTTTTGGGATCCCTAAAAGTGTCTCCCTATATAGACAAGGTATGTGGGAGATCCACTTCGTAGTAGTGTTTTCTAATGCACAACTATTTTAAAGGGGCATTCCGATATACAACTTAGTACATGAAGCACCTTTTTATATACCTAAAGGGTTCATGAAAGGTCATTCTATATACCAGTGGTATGTGGAAGAACCACATGATCCCCGCTATGTAGTGCAGGAAAATAACAACAACTCTTATGCTTAGAGACGCTGGAACACGTCTGTAACCTATCACACCTTTCTACAAATTCTAACCTAAGTATCATGCTTGATTTTATCTTTTGCGGTTAGTTGAATGCATGAGGTCAGTAAATAAAATTAAAACCATGCAAGATTCTCATGGAAATATTTTTCTTTACTTTTTCGAAAAATTCTCTACTTAAGGAAGATATAGAGGTTTGGTTCCTACTTATATACAATGGCTAAATCCCAAGCAAACAAATATGGAACTATATCTTCAAATCTATTGCAAGCACATCATGACTTCAAAAAACAAGAATGTTTAAAAGGAAAATGAGAAGATATCTTTTTGAAAGAAAGACTATGCTGACTACTCAAAACACCATATTTTTCAAATCTCTTCAAAAATGAAACTATGATGAACACAACACAATTTTTCCTTTTTTTTGAGAGTAAGAACACTTAAGAAGAAAAAAAATTTAAGTACCTGAAATTCTATAAGACCAATAAGGTCTCTACCAACTCATACCTAAGCTTGACCTAGAATTTTCTCTAATTTTTTGAAGTAAAAAATTAAAACAATCTGAAATTAAAGTATGAAGAAACTAAAATCAAATCTACTTTCTTTCAAGTTGCTAAAACAATGTTCATATATCTATATCTACACTTTATTTTCAAAGTTTCTTCATCAACCAAACTGAAAACTACAAGAAGATCATAAGATAATTCAACTAGTACTTGGAGGTATAACCTAACCAAGCCTAACTCAATTTCCATATTTCAATTCCCAGATAAAACAATCAGAAACAAACTAGGAAAAATTCAGGAAATCAAAATACAAAATCCAAGTTTTGAAATCATGTGGGATTAAAAACCCCATGTGGCACCACTGCTTGAAGGTGTAGTACAGAGTGTTAGTGCTCGAGGAACACATTTTTACAATAGGAATAGAGCAGTGGAACCCCTCTCTATCCACTGGATTTATGCGGTGGCACTACAGATTGGCTCTACAGAAAGTGTAGTGGCCTCTCCTTGTCAACAACCCAGGTGCGGTGGCGCTTGAAAAGTCCAAAACAAGACACAAGGAGACAAAAATTTTAATGCTCAATTTACTGGCATCAAATTATGACTAAAACCAAGGAAATAAAGCATATGAGATAGATCTAAACATATCAAATCTAACCAATTTCGAATCAAATCCAGCTAAACAAATAGTAGATATGATCAATTCAAAAATTGAAGTTTTAAGCAAGGAATGAACTAAGAATAACCAGAAGTTCCGATACTCTCCCCAGTAGAGTCACCATATTTGTTATTGGAAATACTCACCTTCTATGGACAAAAGTTGTTTCCCTAGCCTAGAATACTGTAAGGTAGAAAAAATGAGTCACAACAATGAAAATCACTTTCCCTAACATTGATAGATGCTTGGAATGGATTATTTTACCTATAATACCATGTGATGTAACAACCTTTTGGAATGTTGGATCTCCATAGATTCACCTGCAAGAAACACACAACAAAACAGACACAAGATCAAAGCACCAAGTAAAATAAATCATCCTATATCAACAATGAAACAAGTGATCAGTACACAATATGATTCATGGGAAAGGAAATTTCATTGCATTAACATAATAAGAGAGAGAAATTACAACCAAGAGCCATAGTGTTGAGAAGTATCCTCTCAAGCAAAACCTTTCCTCCAAAGCTTAAAACTTGTCCACTTAGTGCCCACTCTCCTTGGCTAGATTTGGTCAGAGTTTTGATGTTGTAGCATAATCTTCCTCCCTTTACCCATGGGAAGTAAGATAATAATTATAGCCATGGGAGGATAGGGATGGTTTATATTCTCATGGTTGATGTGGAAGGGAGATCCTACAAGAAGGGATCTCGAGCCCAGTTGGTCCAGGAGTCGAGGGATCAGGTTTCCATGAAGAAATGCTTTGAGATGCTTCGTAAAACTTCTCTTTTTTACTTTTGAAACTCAATAACTGCTCTTTTTCCACTAAGACAAATAGTTACCCATTATGCATATCTCATTTTATTAAGGCATGTCGCGGTGGCATCACTTTTTGTTCATGGAAAACATGATTTACGCATTGGGGTAACACACATTGTCCACAAGGAAAGTGTTGTGGTTGACAAAGGCATGAAATCACTGATCTTGACCTAAATTCAACTTCATAACATGGGGATTTGAGGAAATTTTCACAACATTATAACCTATACTATAATGTATCCTATTTGAAAAAATACCAGAATATTTTAGGAATATTTCATATTTTGGGCATAACTTTTCACCCGTAACTTAGAATTGGGCGGACTTTGAACCATTGAAAGGTCTTGAAATTATATACAAATTTTCTATTTTTAGAAAAAGGGAAGTGCAAGATTATCCTATAATACAGCTCAAAGGATGAGCACGAATTACATGCAAGGGCAACCGACATCTTGATAGATGCTATCAAATACAAAGTCTCTGTCAATGAACAATTCAAACAATTTGTCAAACAAAAGACAAGGAAGGACAAATATAAAAAGGTAAAACTTACAAACCCTCCTGCAGTCGAATCCATTGATTTATTTTCAAATCCCCCACCCCCCTCTCAAACCCAAATAATTCAAGAAGATATGCTGATGTCAGCCGACATTAGTCCTCTCGACTTGTTCAAAAGTGTAATGTCGGAAACACTTAAGGAGAGAGTTGACAAAGATATTGACCTCCAACAATTTATCAATAAGATTCGAAAAATATTTCTCAATATAAAAATTTCACCACCACTCATAAAATAGTAGAGTCAATATTTTCCTGACGGAACCCCACCTTACAAACCACTCAAGATTCATCGTTGCAAAAAATTGTCGAATTCATTCAATCGACATTTCTTAGAAATCCCGACAAAAAATCCCAAGTTGTCGCAACACGGACTTCATCTTTCACACCCACCTTCACACAACCCAATGAATCCGTCAGATACCTAGAGGAAGAGGAATAGGGTGATGGACTCGAAATTGACTAAACCATCAACAAAATCTTTTACTCTATCGAATATGATGACCCTACTGACCCACAACCAAAATTCAAAGATCCTATATCGACAGAAGGAATTCCAACCACTCCAGTTACCCCATATCACTCACCATCACCATTGCTACCACCAGCACCAGAGTCACCTCATAGTCTAGAACAACCATACTCACCATAGAAGTCTAGTTGAAAGAGAACCCACCGACTGAATAGCACCAAAAAAAGGAGCAACAACCAACATCAATACCAACAGGATCAATAGTGGCCCATCACTCCAAACATAAGAGAAAAATAAAATAAAATAAGAAAAAAGAACAATGATAGACAGAACTTGCACCGACGGTCATCCGCCTTCATCAACTAGGGTCGACTACTGTAGTCGACACACAAAAACTTAGAGATGAAGAACTAGATCGACTATTGGGAGCACTCACTAAGGAAGCCACAATGTGAAATTAGAGCAGGAAAGAGAGGATAGATAAACTTAAAGAAGAACAAATTGAATTCTTGACCAAATGCAGGAATTTGACTCGTACAGTTTTACCAGGAGTAAATGAGACTGACACAGATAAAACACTAGAGAGAGCTTACCAACTGCTAGAAAGTATCATGTCGAAACTTCAGGAACAACTATAGTCTAGGAAAGTGGAGTAAAAAGAAGAAACATCTCTACTATAAATACAATAGTACACAACATTTTTAGAAGCACACAAAGTACTACAAGAAGATCTGGAGAAATAAGCTACTACAAAATAAGTATTGCATAGCTACTACACCCATTATGGTCAAGTATTTCAGCCACAGGGGATTCACTTGTTGACCAATATCCTAGCACGTGAGTTCATATTGTGGGTTTTAAATTTCTTAAAAATCAGGCCAATATATTGCAGGTATTGGGGGGGATGAGGGTTTTAGAGTGGGGGGTTAGGGAGGTTTATAAGGATTAGGGTATAAAAATGGGTGGTAGGGACGTTTTAGATATTGGGAGGGGGTTTCAACAAAAGGAGTTTGGACCAATATATACAAAAATTAAGGGTATTCTTTAATACTCCATGATTGAACGTGCTATGTGAGAGGTTCACTCAGTGAATCCCCCGTGATTTCAGCAAGCCCAAGAAACCTGTGAACATATCACAATATTAAAGAATCAACAGGGTCTTGATGAAGCAATGAGGAGCAAAATACAAGATTAGATTGTATTAGAATCAATGAATGTATAGAAGCTAGAGAAACAGGCTCATTAGTGGGTGAACCAGGGTCTTACTAGCATCGACAAACTAGACACAATCTGTCAACAAATGAAAATGATGATGGACACAGTAGATGAAAAATAACAATTTTTGGGGACCAACATAAATAATATTATAGGTCTTTCAATTCCAGAGAAAATGTTGACCCTATCCAGCATTACAACCTTTATCATAGACATCCAAAGAGCTCTTTGCAATTAGGTAGAATTTCAACACCAGCTGACATTTTAGTAGAAGCCATAGTCGAAGTATGTGTACATAAAATACCATCTATTCGACTTCATAGCCCATGAATATAGAAAAAAGAGAATAAATCTAGTTCAGACATATTTTTGTTACCTCCCCTATTTCTTCGGGACGAATAAATATTTTGTCCCTAGGGGAGATTTTGGAGGATCTAGTCAGTGAGTCGACTAGACTAGTTAACTGACTAATCGGAGATTAGGTCGACCTCCAAAGGTCATGTCGGTTGATTGAACCAACAAGTAGTTATTCCTAAATATTTTGAAAATCATATATATTAGGCTATTTAGCCAGATAAGAACTTGGTTCAGTTCTTCATATGTATGGACCCTCATGTGATTAACTAATATAATCTTTTAATCTATCACCTCTTCTTTCCTCTTGTATCTGAATGAATATATGTCTCTATATGTGTATTGTTGGAAACCTTATGTGATATGTGTGATTACAAAATTGGTTCTATTTCCGGTAGTACATATAGGAATGATATGACCATACATAGATGATATCAAAGCAGGAGATTATGAATTGATGGGAGCGTAAGATCGCAAACTATCTACAAAAGTACATGAGAAGAAATAGGCTGACCATTGCTCAGGAAAAGGAGAAATTCTTCACCGAAACACATGAAAAATTTGTAGAATCGGTACCCCAGCTATTGAAAAAACTATTAGATGAATCTGAAAGCAACTAAATATGAATAATTGCTTAAGAAACTAATCCGAGGAGGATGAACAAACCTTTCATAGTGGGTTGAGAAAATTGCAGACGGATTATTTGAAGAATAAGCAGTAGAGGAGAGACTTTCAATTGAAGTATTGAAAAAAGATTATATACCAACTTCAATGATCAATTTCTTTGTTCACTGCCAACCCTGTTATTCAAATTTTTAATCGATAGAGTAGTAGGTAATATAGTTGAACCTCGTCCATCACTCATCAAACCATCATCAAACACTAATTGGGTGGAAAACCAAAAATCATGGTAAAAATTTCTAGACGAAAGGGAGTGGGAGTACTTCTTGAACAAATAGACAAAACTATTCAAGCTTACTAAATCATCGGGTAGGATATGGGGGGGTAGCTATCCATGTGTCGAGGTAGAGTAGAAGGATTTTAGTCGACTTGAGAAAATACCACCACCAACAATGAAAATTCAACCTAAGAAGGAGATTAAGCTGACAGTGGCTCACAAAGGTACATCAAACCTACAAAATGTAGAAAGGGAGAAGAGGCAAAAAAGAAGGGAATGGATATGAGAGAAAGATATAGAGCTCCAAAGAATAATGGTTTCTAGGGTGACAGAGCATGAAGAAAATCCATCACTGTCAGGTCATGATTGATAGGAGGAAGGCATAGATGAAGAGGTGTCACCAATGGAGGAAGACATGTGGATAGAGTAGCAAGAAGATATCCAACTGGAAATACCCCAGGAGGTAAGACCTCTATCTCCGATAAACTCGAGTATGTGAATGCAAGCCATTGTCGAGGAGGACCTAATACTGAGAGCTGGTGAGTTTGGTATATGGAACCGACTAGATGACAAAGTAAATAATGACAATCATTTTAGTGATCCATTGACCGGAGGAAGAAAATTGGGTTACACTTTAGGCATACCGGTCCAACCGAAGTATCAATTTACTCTACCACAGACATGATGGAGCGCCCCCTGCGAACCATAGCTTTATAAAACAAATACCATTCACACTCATGGGAACAACAATGCAGTTGGAAATCGACATAAGAAGTTGAAACTGACCGACAAGATGTCGAAATAGAACCAACAACCAAAATATCTTACGAAAACAAAATTTCCATTGACACTAGTTGAGGACAGAGAGATACACAAAATATCCCACTACCCCCACCACCACCCCCTCCACCACCACATCCCGAAGGAGAAATCGACATCGACATGAGGCACGGTTTATCACACATCCCCCTCTATGAGGACAACGAAGATCCTATGAGACATTGGTTCGTATTCGAGTCAACATGGGAGGCCAATCAAGTTACAAATTAATATATACAAATGGCGTAGTTTGTAGGTGCCCTATGAAAGAGAGAATTAACTTGGTATATGACCTATACGGAAAGGACACCTAACGAATATAAAACATAGATCAAGAAGTAGTTTCTATCCTTCTTCATGACACCAGATGCGAAGCGCGTGGTAGCAAAAAAACTTAAGTCTACAGTTCAGAAACTAGTAGAAATTGTCCAAAACTATGAAAAAAGATGGAAAAAAATCTTGAGCCAAATAGACTATGTTATTGATGAACACTTATTAATTCAATGGTTTCTTGTAGGGCTGTCCCAAAATATTCGATGACATATAAGTCTGGAGACATTCAAAACATATGAAGAAGCACTGACAAAAGCTATGTGGGTTGAGATGGATGAGGACTACCTGACATACCCTTCTTTCTATACAAGAATTGAATAACAGTTGGAAATCATGCATAAATCCTTAATAGAATTGAACCTCAAAGGTCAAGAGATCTGGTGCATGAAATTCTCTACAGCCGACCATACTAAAGATAATCGTCGACATGATGTAAGTCGACAAGACATCCGTTTTTTTTAAACAAAATGTTTCTGCGATATCTGTCAAGATAATGGAGACCATATGACGAAGGATTTCCCATACAACATGAAGAATGGAAAATATTCTTGGTGTGCAATCTGTGAATTTAAGAGTCATGCAATAGATGACTTCCACTTGAACCTCAAAAACCGACTAAACTATCACTTAGTCTACCAAAAAAATGCAGTGGCTCATAATAATGACAATGTCCCAATGAATAATGACTCGAACAAACCAAGAAATCGACAATATGAAGTTCATAGATATGAGCATCGGTTCGAAAAATGACCACAATGACCAATTCAAATGTTTTACATGCTATAAAGAAGGACACCGGTATGCGGACTATTCATATAAAGATAGAACCAACCTAAATTTTTGTACCAGCTACAGTGTGGGCGACCACTCATTGGAATATTGTCCCACCATAGTTGACAAAATTAATAAAAATAAAAATGTTAATGTCTTGTCTTGTGTTAAAAAATGTGATATAGTTTGCACAAAGAATCTACACATATTAACTAGACCAGGAAGGAAAATTGGATGTGACAATCGAAGAATAAGAAAATTTAAATACAAAAATAATATCCTAACCCTACAAAGAAAAAAAAAATTGTATAATGATGCATCAAACATGTTTCGAGAATTTGCGAGACAAGAGGACGTCGACGACGATCGACAGAACACACTTCACAAAATATTGAACTTAATACATAAAGATAAGTCGGTAGCACATTTTATTGTTATATTGTACAATATCAAGAACAAAAATGATATAGATAAACAAACTAAGAGTATATGCAGTCTAAATAAAAAAGATAAGAATGATGCTGATCCACTTGTCGATCTTCAAATCGAAGGATACCACATTTGACAAGTTGTTCTCAACTTTGGATCCCAAGTAAACATCATGATAAGCGATACATGGGAACAATTGGGTAGGCCTCAACTTAAAGAACCAGGAATATATCTAAAGTTAGATGAACAAGGATTAATGGAACCCATTTGGGTTTGGAGAAATGTTAACACAACGATAAAAGGCATTTTGACAAAAGTCGATTTCAAAATCATCGATCCTAAGGAAGGATCCAGTTCCTTTCTATCCATGGTACAATGTCCATGGTTTGAAAAATGAATGCATCTATCTCATTGGAAAAGGAAAGAATAAAATTAAAAGGGAACGGACAGAAAATTATTGTCCCCATTTTTCTGTCACAAGGAGAACCCTAGACTGAACCTATAGACAAGGAATTCGATGTTCAACAACTCTATCATATTCAAAACGATGAATATTATACTGAACCTAATAGATATGGTGAAATTTATCTAGGAAATCGAGACTCAGTGAGATATAATTTGGATGCCAAATTATATGATTGGGAGATTGAAAACTATGAAACACAAGCAAGGGGTTTTTGGACTATTCAGGATATCCAAAAGAAACCAACTTGTCAATGCTTCTCTATCTCGACTATTCCTACAATATTTGAAAATAAAATAACTGAATACCCCTCTTTGACACCAATAAACATAGATAATAAACAAAATATTTGGTATAAAGAGAGAAAATCACCAGTTCTCCATGTAGAACAAGTATCTAAGAACCTAGGTGAACATGGCCAGATCCAAATCCTGGTAGAAAGGTTTACAGGACAAGTTTCTTGATGGTGTGAGACCCATCAGTTGAGGTTACAAACATGGACAACAACTTCAAAATTCTTCATAGAAAGGTTTGTAAGTAGGAAACTAACTAAAGAAGCCCAAATACCTATCTTCACACAAGGACAAGATCCGGAAAAACACATAAGAATATGTGAAAAATAATGGAGAATACTTGGTTACAAAGACAAGCGTATATGGCCACACCTATTTCCCTCAACGTTGGACAACCTACCAAATAAATGGTATAAAATAGAAGAAGCAGGAGGTGAAACATTTTTATGGAATGAACATAGAGGAAATTTTATCAAGGAATTTAACTTTATGCTAGAAGATGAAAAATTAGTCGAGGCTATGAAACAAATAAAAACATTTGTATAGCCGACTACTAACAAATAAACACAGAATAATCGACCAAATGTAGCATTCCATAACATTTGATCAAACAAAATACCACAGTCGACGAGACTCCAATTAGAAAATGAACATACACATGGGAAAAGATTTCAATGGAAATATGATCACCCAGAGACGGTCAAACCAGTCAGAATGATACTCAAAATAGAATCGACTGATAAAGATGATATCAACCAGATGACGGAAGCAAACTTTCCAATGACATTTTCATAGTTCAAAGAAGGTAGTCAACAGATTAATGATAGCAAGGCACCAGAATGGATGGATGCAAAAGTTAAAACCATATAAACCGACATATCTAATGACAACAGACCGAAAATGGAAATAATTTGGAGACTATTGGAGCAAAGAATAAACAACATAAATTGTCGACTTATTAAAAGAATTCCAATATGTCGTTGCTTGAGACAACAAAGACCTATAAAACACATATTTCATTAAATTTGGAATTATACAAGGGATCTAGAATTTAGAACTTCAACAAGATTGAGTTTTCAAAAAATGAAAAACCAAAAAATTACTTAATTCACTCATTTCAATCTTTATATTCACCATTTTTTCATCATATTATCAATATAAGCTATATAAAATCAAATTTATATAAAGTTGAAGCATATCTTCCTAATATTAAACTTAGATTCCTTACATTTTATTATTATAATTTTTTAATTTGTATTAATATTTGAGTTGATCAAGGTTTACCTCATCTCATGAACAATAGATGTTGCAAGAAATTTCTTACCTATTAAGTTATCTAATGGCATTATTTGTATGTTGAAATTATTAACCATTTTATTTCTAATTTGATAAAGCATATATTGTGCATGTGTTGAATTACCATATTAGTAAGAGATTGTCTCCATTTTAGAGTGATGTACAAAGTTATTTAATGATATAGCAGTCAATGTGTTTGTTACTATAACAAATTTATGTATTGGCATAGTAACTTATTAATTCCCAATCTTGATAATGGGTTGCTAGAACATGGGGATTTTTTCTCAACTTCAAGAAACAACAAGAACTGGAAATGCCTAGGAATTAGCTGAAACCTCTAATACCATGAAAAATTATTAGCTCATATAGTCACTGTAATATTGAACCTGTGGATGAGGACACTACCCCTAATCATATTTAGAATATTGACTAGAAAAACAATTAGTAACATATACACAAGCAACAACATGGAAAACTAGGTCATACTCTATTTTATTTTCCTCCCTTTATATTTATTGTCGAGTACGGATCTAGAATTTCGAACTTCAACAAGATTGAGTTTTCAAAAAATGAAAAACCAAAAAATTACTTAATTCACTCATTTCAATCTATATATTCACCATTTTTTTACAATATTATCATTATAAGATATATAAAATCAAATTTATATTAAGTTGAAGCATATCTTCCTAGGCTTAAACTTAGATTCTTTACATTATTTTATTATTATAATTTGTAATTTGTATTAATATTTCTTACCTATTAATTTATCTAATGGCATTATTTGTATGTTGAAAGTATTAACCATTTGATTTATAATTTGATAAAGCATATATTGTGCATGTGTTGAATTACCATATTAGTAAGAGATTGTCGCCATTTTAAAGTGACCTAGAAAGCTATTTAATGACATAACAGTCAATGTGTTTGTTACTATAACAAATTTATGTATTGGCATAATAACTTAGTAATTCTCAATCTTGATAATGGGTGGCTAGAACATGGGGGGTTTTGCTCAACTTCAAGAGACAAAGAGAACTGGAAATGTCTAGGAATTAGGTGAAACCTCTAATACCATGAAGACGTATTAGCTCCTATAGTCATTGTAATATTGTACTTATGGATGATGACACTACCCCTAATAATCTTTAGAATATTGAATAGAAAAATAATCAATAACATATCTACAAGCAAGAACATGGAAAATTAGGTCATACTCTATTTTATTTTCTTCCCTATATATGTATTGTCTATTGTATGCCTTAGGACATTTTTGTCAAGTATATAGCACAATAGGTACTTAGGCACTTCACTTTTTCCCTTCATTTTATGGGATTATTATGAGCCCAAAAGTTTCTACATGTTTTGGACATTGTTAGCTATCAATTATTACATTGGATTATGTTGATTGGTTAAGCCTAGATTCCTTTTTATAATATAAATATAATCATCTAACATTTAAAGAAATATTCATTATTCAATACTATATATTATGATATGTGGTTGGCACTATTTTAGAGCCAACAAGAGAAAATATTGTATTGGATAAAGTCTAAGTATACCAATTAAGGTCAAAAATAATTATTAATTAGAATATAAATTTTATAGTACAATTGGTTTTTTTTCAAATACATGAAGAAAGAGGGAAAACCCATTCTAGTTATTGCAAGTGTCCAGTATTTATTTTTGAAATGTTTGAACATATTACATTGAAAAAACATTAACTAGCTACTCCCATAGTAAATTTTTTATAGACAAAGTCTATAATATGTTGTCTGTCCAGTATTTATTTTTGAAATGTTTGAACGTATTACATTAAAAAACATTAATTAGCTATTCCCATAATAAAGTTTTTATAGACAGTCTATAATATGTTGCTTGTAAGTGCTTTGTTGGACTCCATTAACCAAGTTTGATGGATCGAGAAGTGTGGTACATTTGAAATCAATGAATTAGAATAGAAACATTGAAGTACATTTTTGTTTCTTACAAATACAAAAGTGAAAACCCACTAAACTTATTAAAAGTGCATTTAACAATCAATTTTTTTATAAGTATCTCTGTGTCATTTAACAATCAAAATCAAATTATTATGAAGTTTTATTGGTAGTGCATTTAACAATCAAAATATTTTATAAGTATTTGTGTGTCATTTAACAATCAAAATCAAATTATTATGAACTTTTATTGGTAATTTTTATTGGCAACATTTTACAGATGTCAAAAGAAAATATTTTATAAGTCTAGGTGCGTTTTTTAATGATCAAAATAAATAATTTTGTTATGAATTGGAATAGAAACAAAGTAGTACAGTTTAATTTATTTTATTATAATATATATTCATGAAGTTTTTGAATGTATTATATTGAAAAGAGTACGAATTAGCTAGCCCAACATTATCGTTTTAATAGATCGTATCTAGAAGATGATGCTTTTAAATGTATTATTGAACTTGATTATCCAAGTTTGATGGAGTGAGAAGTTATGTCGATCTAGACAAAGCATTGGAATTTGTAATTTCCATGTTAAATATTGTTTGGTGTTTGAACGTATTACATTGAAAACAATGCTAAATAACTCCAATATAGTTTTAATATGCCAAATTAACTCCAATATAGTTTTAATAGGCCAAAACTAGAAGATATTGATTTTAAGTGCATTATTGGACTTGATTATCCAAGTTATGGGAGAAGTTATGTTAATATAAACAAATCATTGAAAGTTTAATATTTCATGGTGTCATGTAATTTGAATGAAGTATCGTCACATGAATACATTGCAATTTAAACAAAATTTTCATATTTGTACCAAATAATATAAAACTCCTCAAATAAATTTGAAGAGAATATTCAATATACAAGAAAAATTGAAAAATGTTTCTTCATGTATTAATTGGTCCTCCAAAGAACAAAATTACATCCATGAATCATCTCCACCTAATCTCATGTTATTCGTTCAAGTAGGTCAAGGACAGCTTGTACACCATGTTTATTTATCTTGGCCTTCTTGCAATGTTCTTTCTTGGCCATCCATGCCCAAACTATGGTATCAATTGGAATAGATCCAAGCTCTATGTCATCAGGATTTGGTACCCAATATTCTTCTAATACTTTTCCATTGTATTTCCTTGAACCGGGCTTCCACCAATCAACTTTAACATCAAGAGTATCACTTTCATCATATTGAAATATATTTGAGGTGGCTTTTTCCATCCAAATCATCTCCCCTTCATCCTCGTTTCCTGATCTAACTAGAAACATCTTTCCTTTCTCAACATCATTAATAGGGTTGAATGTTGTCTTTGGCTTATTTCACTTGGGTCCAACATACACGGGTTCACCTGTCATAGTATCAAAATCCCCATCCATAATATTTGAGATTGCATGAAGCGCATTATGACCAACATATGGAGTTTGCCTTGTCTTGGGCCAGAAATCCTCAGAAGATGAATCACTTGCATCCACTATTGTATGATCATTGTAATCTTCATATAAAGTATCAAGAACTCTTTCCCAATACTCTACCTTATTTTTCCATTCTGGTGTAACAATTGGCAAATCCTCACCACCCATTGTGTCTTTCCACATTTTTATGTATGATGTTATTCCTTCTTTTAGTTCTTTTAAATAGATTTCATTCTCTTTGGGATGTAAGAAAGATGGCTTCCCTATGGGAAGTTTAGATCGACCTTCATCGTCTGTATTCCATAACTCAACTGGTTCTGACCACTCAACATCTCTTATGGATTCTTTATACCTTAATAATGGAACATCATTGAGTACAAGAAATTGGAAGTACTGAACATTAAGATGTCCAAATAGTGCATTTTTTCCTTCCTTGATGTATCCATTAAGGAAGCTTTTGAAGTCATACACCTTATCAACCAGTTTAGGTGGAAACACTCTTTTTTCTTCAATTTTGCGATATGTATCCATCATCTCAGGTAGAGAATATATATCTTTACTTTTCAAGCTGGAAGACATTCTCCCATAGGTCCCATCTATGTCTTCATGGGTGTGTCCCACGAGCAAGAACCCAACCTCAATAGTGATGAAGACACCAAGTGCAGTGTGAAGTGGTAGAAACATGAAAAGATAACGATTTTTATTATCACTTGCTGCATTATCCAATTGTAACAATAAATGTGGAGGAAGAGGTTTAAAATCGATATCTTGATTTTCTAATCTTCCATCAGATAAAAATTCATCCTTGTACACTCTACATTTTGAGTAAATAGATGTGTCAAGTAATGCATTTGAAAGTGGGTTTCTTGAACTTCCACTCTCATAAAGAATATCACCATACATATCAAGATGTGGGTCTTCAAGGTCCCTTAAGCACTTGGAAAGTGATGTAATGGTAAATTGTGATCCCATATGTACAAATGGTAGGGATAAATGACCAAAACCTCCTGTCTTATGCCCATGTGTTAGCATACCTGTCAATGACAAACCCAAGTTTATTCCTACAATAGATTTTGATTTGACGCATAGCCTTGGAATTGAAGTCTTTGTTTTATCCATTTTATCATGGATAATACTCAAATACTCCTTTGGAAACCTCTCTGACATGATTCTGTGGGCATAGTAGCAATGTCTTCCACACATAACGATCTTGTTATGTTTGTTCAATCTAGCGCATGTCATTTCTTCCAACTCTTTTGTAGTTGCTGACTTCATTTGTGCTTTCAACACAATACATTCACTACATTTACTGAAGTTGGTGTTCTTTGATAATGCCACGTCTCAAAAATGAGTGTTCCAAATCTTGCTCATTGTTGGTTGTGATATTTATGGACAATTGAGCTTTTCCAAACCCACATTGATCTCTTTTAGCAAAGAGCTTTGTGTGTAAGTCGAAGGCAACAATCTTAGAGGAGAAGAAGTTCCATTTGCTTCAACTTGAAGTCTTTGGTTTGGTGAAAAATATAAATTGTCCATTACAATTTTATGCAGTATTTCTATGGCCGCCACAGTATGTGCACGTGCTTTACATGTATTGGTGTTACCATGAATGGATTTCATATGTCCTTGTTCAAAACTATGTTAGTAGCTATAGAAGGTGCTTTGAGGAATCTTATGTATCTTGTACCATGCTTTCTTACAAATAACATTACCATCAAATCTCATGTCCTTTACTTTT
>LPNX010183167.1:521627-536865 GCA_001517045.1 Pseudotsuga menziesii
GATGGTGATTGGTGGTTGCTAGGTTATACCTTGGTCTTGTGCCATGTGCTCTATTTTGAAATAAGCACATGGCACAAAATCAAGGAAATCTAGTGACTCCTAGCTTTCGTTCTAGCCTAAGAATTTCCTTGTAGCATAAGCACACATATTTATGCTAGAATGAAAGCTAGTAGTCGCTAGCTTTCTAATAGAAAAACCTTGGGCATGGTGATCGGTGGTTTCTAGCTTATACCTTGAGCTTATGCCATGTGCTCTATTTTGAAAGAAACACATGGCACAAGATCAAAAAAAGCTAGCAACTGCTACCTTTCTTTCTAACATAAGCATTTCCTTCTAGCATAAGCACACATGCTTATGCTAGAAGGAAAGTTATCAATCGCTAGCTTTCCAATAGAAAAACCCTAGCCATGGTGATTGGTGGTTACTAACTTATACCATAATCTTGTGCCATGTCCTCTATTTTGAAATAAGCACATGGCACAAGATCAAGGAAAGCTAGCAACTGCTCGCTTTCCTTCTAACATAAGCATTTCCTTCTAGCATAAGCACACATGCTTATGCTAGAAGGAAAGCTAGTAGTCGCTAGCTTTCCAATAAAAAAACCTTGGGCATGGTGATTGGTGGTTGCTAGCTTATACCTAGAGCTTGTGTCATGTACTTTATTTTGAAATAAGCATGTGGCACAGAATCAAGGAAAGCTAGCGACTGCTATCTTTCCTTATAGAATAAGCATTTCCTTCTAGCATAAGCACACATGCTTATGTTATTGGAAAGCTAGCAATCGCTAGCTTTCTGCTAGCTTTCCAATAAAAAAACCCTGGGCATGGTGATTGGTGGTTGATAGGTTATACTTTGATCTTGTGCCATGTCCTCTATTTTGAAAGAAGAACACGGAACAAGATCAATGAAAGCTAGCATAAGAATTTCCTTCTGGCATAACCACACATTCTTATGCTAGAAGGAAAGTTATCAGTCGCTAGCTTTCCAATAGAAAAACCCCAGCCATGGTGATTGGTGGTTTCTAGCTTATACCTTGATATTGTGCCATGTGCTCTATTTTGAAATAAGAACATCGCACAAGATCAAGGAAAGCTAGCGACTGCTAGCTTTCCTTCTAACATAAGCATTTCCTTCTAGCATACGCACACATGCTTATGCTAGAAGAAAAGCTAGCAGTCGCTAGATTTCCAATAGAAAAACTCTTGGCATGGTGATTGGTGATTGCTATCTTATACCTTGAGCTTCTATCATGTACTCTATTTTAAAAGAAGCATGTGGCACAAGATCAAGGAAAGCTAGCGATTGCCATCTTTCCTTCTAGCATAAGAACACATGCTTATCCTACAAGGAAAGCTAGCAACCGCTAGCTTTCCAATAGAAAAAAACTCTGGCATGATGATTGGTGGTTGCTAGCTTATACCTTGATCTTGTGCCATGTGCTTATTAAGCAACAACTATTAGATTTCCTTCTAGCATAAGAACACATTCTTATGCTAGAAGAAAATCTAGCAGTCGCTAGTTTTCCAGTAGAAAAACCCTGGGCATGGTGATTGGTGGTTGCTATCTTATACCTTGAGCTTGTGCCATGTGCTTTATTTTGAAATAAGTAAATGGCATTAGATCAAGGAAAAGATAGAGACTGCTATCTTTTCTTCTGACATAAGCATTTCCTTCTAGGATAATAACACATACTTATGCTAGAAGGAAAGTTAGCAGTTGCTAGCTTTCCAATAGAAAAATCCTGTCCATGGTGATTGGTGGTTGCTAGCTTATACCTTGAGCTTGTGCCATGTGCTCTATTTTGAAATAAGAACATGGAAAAAGAACTTCACAAGTTTCAAACATAATTCAGTTAATTTTAGAACTTCCTGGCCACAAATCATTACACCTAACTGCACTAAATATTTATTAGCCATACTAATTGTCTCTTGGCTTGAAGATTGAAAAAAATCCAAAGATTCAAGATCCTGAATGGGAGACAAGAAGGACATAAGATATTGAATAAGTGTACTTCTTTTCGAGTATGGGATTCATTCGTCTGTATTCAAAGCCACGTTCAACTACATATCTTTCAAATCACCAGAAGAAGCCTATGGAATATTTAAAGTGCCCGAAATTTGCTTCATTTTTTCTTCAATTAACCAATCCCATTGAAACTTCAAGTCCATCGAGTAAGAGTCACAAATTCGCTTCTTGTTGTGCACTGTCACCATCAATACTTCACCTACGCAGCTTGAGACCTTCAAAATATTATCTTTACAAATGTCGAATTCTAAAGAACCTAAATCAATGAGAAATTCCTTTATCCTACTGTTGGCCCAGGTGCTTAAATTTATTTCATCCCAAGTTCCTGCACAATTCCAGACTGATCCCAAAGGCGTTGATTGTTGTTGTTGATTTGATAAATCCTCCACCGAGAGTTTGTAGGGAGCGAAAAGTTGTGTCGCTTCGGTTGTGGTCATTACTAAACCTTGTTTTCCATAATTATTCATTTTTAAATTGTAATGAGGAAAATACCTTGCAATGCCTAGAGTACCATCCATTGCTTGAGTCCACATTGAATTCAAATATAGATTCTCATAACACTCTACTTCAACATGTCCATATAAATATTTTACTAGAGCAAACCGTTATGTTTTAGGTGCTAAATCACAGGATATTTCTGGGGGTGTGGTTGGAAGTTTGGCTTCTACCTTCACTCTTTCTCGACCACATGGATCCTCTACAAGCTGCTTTGAAGTAGTGGACGTGATGTTTTCCACCTTCTCATCATAAAACATGAGCCATTGGTCACCTCTCTTCACTATAGAAATGTAATTCCCATCATTAACCCTGCATCCCACATGCACCACAACATCAAATGAAGAATACAAAAAATCATCTGCTTCTCCATCTCCACAATTGTTAATTAGCAGTATGTACTCCATGGGGAATGCAACATGATAGAATAACTTCTTGAATCCCTCCATTTCACGTTCATGTACTGTGTATTTGAAACCTTTTAGTTGGCAAGTGAGAACTTGAGGTGCAGATTTGACCTTCAACTTCTTCTTGGCATCTTGCAAATGGCAGCAGTTGTCACACCAACACTTGCTTTTCCCACTCAGTTTCTCCACGGTGCTGAAAGAACTGAGATAGCTCAACAAATAATAATGTTGTTGTACCTCCACACTTAGATACTCGTCTCTACATGTTACCCTATCGCAATAGGAACATTGAGTTTCATTTGTGAAAATGCTCCAATTATCTAACCAATAGTAACATGTTCCACTGAAAGATCAGGATATCGTTAGTTTTGGCTGGGTTTTTGCCAAACCTTTCACTGCACAAATGTGGCTACTAACCGTGGCATTCTTATTTTCCGATGGGTTTGTGGTCTATATTTTGGAGCACAGAAATAATCAGCGGTTCCAAGGGCAGCGTAGGGAACATTTCCGAAGCATATTATGGTAAGAAACAACTTTTAATAGCCATGCCCTATTCTATAGACCTATCAACTAGACAGGAAAAAGAAACTATAGAAGAGATAGAAAGCCTTCAAAATAAATTAAATTTGGCAATGTTGGTTTGTGTGCAGGTTCAGTTTTTCAACTTGTTTCATTAATCAGGGTATGTTGTGCTCTTTCTATATCACAAATTCCTACTTTGTGCTCCATTTTTTGTTTAAGATGCATAGCACTAATTTAATCGAAAAAACTAATTTGGGATAGTAGATGACATCCGGAGCGTAATGGGACACATAGTGATTGTGGCCTGGCTTTTTGTTTTTGGAATTCTGCAATCTTGCTACACAACAAATTTATCAGCTATTCTTACAGCCACACGTTTAGAACGGACCCTTCACGACATCAGTAGTGTTGCGGCCAGCAATGTAAGAATTGGTTATCATAATGGATCTCCATTCGCAGACTTATTGGCACAATTTTACGGAATCTCTCAGCATAGAATAGTACCTCTAACCAGAGATGGTTATTATGGTGCTTTGACTAGAAGTGATGTGGGCGCTATCATAGACACACGTCCATTCATGCAATCCCTTGTGTCTAAACATTGCAGTCACCTCGCCATAGCTGGCCAAACATTCACCTCTCTAAACTTAGGATTTGTAAGTA
This sequence comes from Pseudotsuga menziesii, assembly GCA_001517045.1. Taxonomy (NCBI): domain Eukaryota; kingdom Viridiplantae; phylum Streptophyta; class Pinopsida; order Pinales; family Pinaceae; genus Pseudotsuga; species Pseudotsuga menziesii. The sequence goes on from LPNX010183167.1 coordinate 525,740, forward strand.
ATTGAAATTGTGATCTATAATTGGTTTTTATTTCCCCAAATATTCAATGAAATAACTAGCGGTCATAACGCTTTTAATTTTATTTGTGATTTCTGATCGGCTATTTTGGGCAGGCATTTGATTGCATGGATTATCAACTGGCGAGGGACGTTTCTGGTAGAATACTAGAGTTATCAGAAAACGGAAAACTGTACAAATTGCGTAAAAAATGGTTGCCTTATTATGACCATGATTGCAGCAAAAATATAAGTGATCAGTCGGGAACCAATCAACTTCAGGTTCAACACTTCTGGGGTCTTTTCGCCATATCAGGGTTGGTATCAGTGATTGTGCTATTGTTTTACACGGTGCAAAGGAAATGGAATAGTTCTAGAGTGGTCTCACCAACTCCTCCACCTAAATGCTCATTTGGCCCAACTCCTCCCCCTAAAGATTCATTCGGCTATGGCAAAGGAGGATTTATTCCTAGAGAAGACTATGGCAAAAGGTTAGATACGATGAAGAAAATTCAATGCTCATCTAGCCCAATTCCTCCCTCTGAATATCCATCTGGCTATGGCGTAAGAGGGGGTTTAATCACGGAGAATACTGTGGTGGAAGCTTGGAACTGATGAAAGAAATTCAATGTTTGTCTGGCCCAACCCCTCCCCCTGAAGACTCATTTGGCTATGGCAGAGGAGGATTTACTCCCGAATAAGACTATGGCGAAAGCTTGGAACCAGGGGTTAATTTTGACAAGCGCACCTATCCAACATGTAATTCGTATAATGACATTTGCAGAGGAGGCTTTACTCCCGGAGAAGACTATGGCTAAAGCTTGGAACCAAGGGTTAAATTTGACAAACACCCCTATCCAAGATGTAATTCCTATAATGACATTTGATAGACATGTCATATTTATTTTTTCCAACATGTAATTCCTATAATGATGTTAAAGAGAGACAGTACAAAGCAGCGGCCTATCCATAAAATAATGATAGTTGTTCTGAGTCGTCATTGTTATGTATGGATATTGATCAGCGTATTGTTTTGATGATCCATTTAGATGAAGTTGTAAATACAATAGTTTGATATATGGGCCACGGAACTTGTGAGAAGTGCCCTGGTAAAACAACACTATTTAACTTGAGACTGGACTTTGAAGGTAGATGGCACGCTTGTCTGACTCCGGTAAGTATTGTTCCCTTCAAACTTGAAAATTTGCTATAATTACTTTCTTTCGAGTGTTGAACATATATATGTAGATGAATAAAACTCATCCACAGGCCTGGAATTTCAAATTCTACTAGCCTATCAAATAAAATTTGATGACGGTTATATTTTTAAAAAGCCTGTCATTTTACGTTTTATATAAATTAGTGACCAGCAATAGCTTGCACCAGCCCTAGAGTACATATATCAATCATGTATATCAATTGATCTCTATGTTGATAGAAACATAAAGAGAAACAACTTATTTTAATCAACACCATAGATTTACCTTGATGTACCCTATCCATAAATTTCTGCGGGATGTATAAAATAAATATTGAGAAAGTTCAAAACCAAACTTCAAAGTCTATTTATTTAATTATAACATCTATTTTGTCACTAGCTTAGGTTAGAATTGTTGTGCCTATATGTATTCTCATGTTTTTAAAACATAGAACATGCTAATATTCATCAATTTTAATTAATTATTAAATACTAATAGTGTATGTATATCTATTGATCTCCACCTTAGATTAGAATTGTTTACATTAGAATTGCTTACATTAGAATTACTTATATTTATTATCATTTTTTAAAACATAAAACATGTTAGTTATTTAACATTTTTATGTTTCTTCGAGTGAATTATATAAAGTTTAAAAAAAATGGAATAATTTATTTTATCAAGCATTAGAAAAAGAAATAAATGTGGATAAAATCCAAATAAATTAATATAGAAATTTTCTTGCCACTAATTTGATTAGTTACAAATAAATTCTTAGTACTAAAAATTTATCCTGCTACCACTTAAGTCTTGTTATTATAACAATATATGTATAACATGTTGAATGAATAGTTGATTCATTCAAATGTATAATATGTTGATTCAGAATCCCTTAATGTTTCAAATGCATATGCATAGTTGATTCATTCAAATGTATAATATGTTGATTCAGAATCATTTAATGTTTCAAATCTATATATATCATGGGGAGAATAAAAAAGCTAATAAATTATAGACTCCTTGAATGCGCCATATATAAATTCTATACTGATTTGAAAGATGAAAATAAGATATTCATCCCTTCGATGTTTCAATTTCGTATAAACATGGAGAGAAAATAAAAGGCTGATTTAATAAATTATAGATTCCTTCGATGTTCTATATGTAGATATTGTGATTTGAACATGAAACCACGGTAGCAAATTGTAATTCATTGATTTGAATTTTTTAAAATAAAATAGTAATTTATTATTAATTGAAAATGATTAGTCATGATAATGTAGATAATGTTTGACTTTTAATCTTAATTTATTTATATTATTTAAATATAAAAGGTGTTTTTTGAATCCATACAAGTTTAAATTGTCTTTATCTTAAAATATAATTTTTAAACATTATATAATAATAATATTCTCTATTTCCTGGTCCCCTTTACATGGTTCATTTTGTGTGGCACAAAATTAAATGGAAAAACAACAAAATCGTCACCGGTGACGGGAACATTTTTCCAGCCTTGGTCATTAGGGTTTCTTTTGGATTTATTTGTAAAAAATAATGAAAGATTTGTTCAAAGTCAATTAACAAACATAAATTGAATTTCTCTAATTGTGAATTGGAACAAGTTGAAATGCACCAGAACCCATCATGATTGGAAGGTTACTGGTACTTTACTGTAGATTGAATTGCGCTAATTCTGAATGGAAACATGTTGAAATGCACCAGATTGGAAGGTTACTGGTACTTGCCCAATTATTGAGCCGTGATCAATCAGATTTCTTCCTCAAGATTCCCATGTCATCACGTCATCTTGATTTTAAAACAAAAACTCCATGTTATTTTTGTTAGTATTCAATTCGATGAAAAAAGGCCTACAGAATCCAAGATTTGGAGTCTGGACGAAGCAAGATACAACTCCAAGTGAAGACTGGGTTTCTTCAAGGAACGAGGGAGGGAAGAAAACTTAGTCCACCCATCAAAGTTCTTCAAATAGAGACCAACACAGGTGAATTCACCATTCCCAGAATCTCATTCTGGGGTGTTTTTATACAAGGCTTGGGTGTTGAATTCTGATAATTCATTGTGCCATTCATACGGAGGATTTCTATTTTAAAACCATATCAAGCCGATTCTCGGCTCCCATGATTCTCTGTTGAATTCGAAGGCATCCAGGGCAATCTGTATATTGGCGTATAGGCTATTATAGCGAAAATATTTTACTTGATTGTGTTAGTATATATGTCAATGGAGATAGAAGAATCAGACGTTGCAGAAAGAGGAGGAAATGAAGGTAGATTATTAGTGGCAACATTACATCATAATCTGAAATCTTTGGCCGGTACCTCCGAGATAATGATCAGAGACATGATATTATCTTCTGACAAATTAAAATGTATTATTTCTGGAATGAGAAATTCAACTGTATTATTTCTGGAATGGGTTAACGTTTAAGTCTACATTGTTTCTGGACTGGCTGACAAGAGATTAGAGGATTCTATAAAAAATTATTTGGTTTCTTTGCGATCTTACAGTTACGAAAGCTTGGAGCAACGGGTCGTGGCCTTATAAGGCGCATTGGATGGTTGAAGCACAAGCTAATGCAGAACTTGAAAAGAAATTGAGAAAATTAGAGTTTCGTTGTCAAGATCTAAAGCATTCATTGAATCAGAGAGTTCAAGATGGGGATATGGCCCAAAAACTTCCCAGGGAATTAGAGCAATAGCCGAGCAGTGTAGAATCAACCGTTGAATCGAGCTATTGATAATGGGGATTTGGCAATTCTCCTGAACAATAGGTGATTTCCCTCCGTCAATCCCTTGAATTAAGTAGCTAAGCCACAGAGTCAGTAGTTTCTTCTTGATAGCTTCAATATCTTTCACGATTTTGTCAATTTCAGCAAATAACCTTCGCAAAGCTCATAATCGAAAAATGGGAAATTTATAGTAGTTGTATGGTTTGTGGAAAAAAAATGACAGCTACAAAGAGAAAACCTACTATTCGAAAAAGGTAACGCTTATGAAGGGGTTTAAAAATGAAATTGTTTTGGAAAATGGCATTTTTTGTCTTTGTTTTTTACTATTTTTAGATCGTTTCTACTAAGAGAGCCAGAAACCCATCTCATGAGCATAGTTGCTGACAAGATCTTGGAGAAATTGCAGGCAGACGTCGAGCAGAACTACCGAAAATGTTTTCCAGAATTTGCAGGAAGACATCCAATTTTTCAGGAAGACATCGAATGTTCCGAGAGAATTGAGATTAAAATGTGGCAATGGTTTTTTTGGGGGGGCGTTCATCTCTGGGTTATGGCACCGTATACAAACTGTCTACAATAAAAAGGTTTTTTTTCTCTCATTTTCAAACCAGTCTACCTCTGGACTAACCAAGGAAAATTCTCCTCCGAGGTTCAGATGAGAGACATTCGTACATAAGACAAACTAGAACAAATTCAAACATATAAAGCAAGTACAGATAATTGATTCCCAATCTAACATACTGAAGAGTATATGCTTGATTTTGATATGAATTCCAATAGAAAACCAAGAGGCGAAGCCAACTTACAGTGTAACCACAATGAAGTTGATATTATTGCAGGTGACACCTCTCAAGTAGTAGTGATCAATGGAATCAGCACCAATCCAGTTGTATAGAGAGGTATTAGTATCACTGGACTCAGCACCAATCTAGTTGTATAGAGCGATATTAGTATCACGAAACCGAAAGACGAACCTGGCAATCTAGAAAGCATGCTTGAACTCAAAAAATGGCGTGCATCCTGGGCGGGTTAGATTCAGATTTGAAATTCCCCCTCGCGGGGGTTGAATTCAAATTTCAAATTGATGTGGATGGTCGATGGGTTAGATTCAGATTTTAAATTCCCCCTCGCGGGGCTTGAATTCAAATTTCAAATTTATGTGGGATGGTGGCATTGGGCGAGCCATATTCAGCATGTGTGGGTGGGAGTACCAAGATGCATGGCCATATCCATGACTTGACCACTCTGACATCTCCGCAGACTTTCCCTCCCTTATTCAATGCTATGCCCGTATCTGGTCTTCCTGGCTGGAGCCTGGAGTTGAGTTTTTCGCTCACGCCAGAATCCGATGATATTGCCACGGTTGCCATTTCATAAATTCTACCATCTGATGTTAATTCATTCCAGCTCGGATCCAATATCTCGTCCCCCTCACCCTTGAAAAAGGAGGAGAGTGTTCGTAATCCATGGACAATCAAGAACCAGGTTGCAGTTGTTGTTTGTAAGGAATTGGAACAAGAGAACCTAGAGGAGCGTGCGCATGGAAAAGCAGAATCCAAAAGTGAAACTCCCACTCCCAGCTCGCACTCCAAGATTGAGGGTGAACTAAGAGGTATTCAAATTTCAGACCAGCAGGCCATTACCACCTGATCGGGTAAGAGGTATTCAAATTTCAGACCAGCAGGCCATTACCACCTGATCGGGTTGTCCGGGATTGGGACGACGACGAGCAGTCAACCGTACTTCTACACGAACAGAATACTGAAATGAACTATATTCACGAGCAGAATAGTGGAGTGAACTACTTTAGCGATGTTGAGATGCAGTATTTTAACAATGGTGAGATGCAGTATTTTAGGGATGGTGATGGTGCAGCATATTTCTATTAAATAATAGGTTACAAGGGTAGAGTAGGGTTACATGTTTGATTTATATATTACTAGGTAGATTAGGTTACAACATCATCTTTATAATTACTTTTATATTTTGCATGTATTTTATATAAAAATATGTAAAATATATAAAATTTTGATATTTTATTTTTATTTTTTCTATTGGTATGATGTCTCTTTTTATTTTCCTTTTTTATATGGAGATAATTGTAGTGTTGAAATAACAATAGTTATATGAAACTTAATCCCTATTCTATAAAATATAAAAAACAATAATATACTAAATAAAATAAAATAATATTTAAATTGAATTAACATAAACATAAAATATGTAGCTAATAATAATCTAAGGTTATGACATATTTGTGGAAGAGGGTAGTGGTTTAAGGAAGAGATTGATGAGATTTGGAAGGATCCAGGACCATAGATCGAGAGCCAAGGGACTGGAGAAGAGAACAACTACGAGTGGAGGTCACGGGTGTCTTGGACATGAATATCATCAACTTGTAAAGAGACCTCGGAAGCCATTAGGGGTACAAAACCTCTTGGAAGGTGTCAACGTCAATTTTGTGTAGCCTATGGAAACTTTGGAGGATTTTCTAATTGCATGCCAAAATTTTCTATTGTTTTGTATGGATGACCCTAGTAGAGATATTGATCATTTGAAGAGATTTTTAGAACCCTTGTTTTGGTTTCAGACTCGGATCTTGGATTCCTTGTTTTTAGACTTTGAATATCTAAGCTTATTGTTCATTTCAACAATATTTGTGCATTGTGGAGAGAAACCAAGAATTCCATGGCGTTTCAAATGTTAAAATTTAATTGTGATTTCCCATTCATTTGGTTGAAATATGATTTATTTGCATCATATCTAAGGATTTATGTTGTGGTATTCCATTTAAAATGGGTAAATTAACTTTGTTGATAAAATTTTATGCCATTGTGTGCACTGGTTATGTGATCTTGGAGGTCCACTGTTTTTTGGGGGGGTACCTTCTTATGCTTATTGATAGAGTCATTTGTGATATTTTTGGGAATGCTTTGACCCATCTTGGGTCCATTTTAAGGATTTTTCCCTCATAGCCCCTCTTCTTTTCAATATTTTGCAGCGGTCCACCTTTTTTGTGACCTCCAATGCCCCAACCTTTTCCTCCCAATCTTTGGCTACATGCTCGTTTTGGTTGTTGGCACTCTCTTTTTGACACAAGCTTTTATCTTTTGGATGCTTCTTTGCTGTATTTTTTATGGGAGCATTGTCTTCCTTGTGGGTGTATGAAATTGCACAAGCCCCTCCTCTTGTAGTTGTCATTATCACCTATGTGCCTCTTTCAACATAATAAACTCTAGTCATCGACATCACCAATATTGTTATATGAATTAACTTTCTCTCTTCATTGTGCATGTAGGATAGGTGGCTATACCTCTTTGAGCTCCATTTGTTAATAGTATCCCGAACCACACCACATTCTTGTGTCACTTCTTTCCTTCAAGAAATGAAGCTTCTTGCTATCAAACAATAAGGAACAAATTGATGGGATTTGGAAGGATCCAAGACCATGGATTGAGAGCAAAGGGCTTGGAGAAGAGAATAACCACGAGTGGAGGTGAGGGGTGTCTTGGATGGATCTGATCAACATGTAAAGAGAGATGTAACAAACTCAAATCATTAGAATAGAAAATTTTACTTTTATCTTTGGAAGGCCATTTAAACCTTCAACTGGCTACCCTTGGGGGATGTGAGTGATAGCAATAAAACTAAGTTTACGATGTAAATGAATCATTGAAAGGTATTAGTCAAAATGAGATGACTTGCTATATCCTGCATACCATAAGTTTAGTGTATTAAGGCCCTACTACTGCAATCCTTCCTAGGATTTCCATTGTCATATTGCTCAAAGTCGTAGGTAAGAATGTATAGTTTACTCCATCCTATCCAGTATAAACATATTATCACCATTGAGCGAACAATATTCTTTTGCATTTAACTCTCATATGTAATTATTCTATAATTTACAACATCATTATCATCGCTCAACAATTTATAGCATCATTATCATTCATAACTTAAGAGGTGTAGTACACAAACATTTCATCATCATTGTGCCTTTAAAACCATACAAGTGTGCTGACCAAAATCATCATGCCACCATTGGCTTTGCTTGATTTTTCTTCCTAGAGTATTTAAGCAACTGACAAGGTTACAAAATATTATAAGTACACAAAACAATGCAAGGAGGATGATACATTTAGACACAAAATGAAAGGACAACAAATGTACATGGTTCACCCAATCCTTGGGCTACGTCCACAAAATGGTCACATCATGTGACATTTATTTCATTAAGAGGTTACAATTCCGCAACATAAATTTTGCCATACATTCTTTTAGTTATTTTCATGCTCTCCTCATCGGAGAGTATTTCTGAGCTACTCCCTACCACTATCCAGCCATGACCGAAATTCTATGGTAATACAATGAATAAGCCCTCTTCATATTTTCCAAGGTTCGATTCAACCATCTTACTCCTATTCATACCCTATCTCTTTCAAAGTAAATCAAGATGGACCACATTATGATAGGCAGGCACTTTCTTAAGTAAGTGCTTAAGCAACTGAATCTAATTTTGTGTTTTTGTATCTCAATCTCGATATGCCTTTACTTATGATGCTACCTTTTCCTTTAATGGAACCGGGCTCGATCCGTTAGAGATAAATATCGAAAAAAAACCTACACCTTTGCCTTTACTGCTGCGGACTTTGTTCGGTAAACTGAAACCGCTTATTCTACATGGAGTGAAAAGTGAACAAGCAATGCAAAGTCAAGTTTTCCATCAATTAGAACTTTTATGATCAAGTGGTTGTAGATGTGGTTCCATTCGATGTATGTGGAGTTCTCTTGGGAAGCCCATACTTGTATGTGCGATATGCCATTTTCATGAGGAGAGTAAACCAGTATAGGCTAGTAAAGGATGGAAAGGAATATAAGGACAAATCCAAACTCTCTCTGATTAGCACTCATTAGGCTAGAATAATCATGGGTAGTATTAATAAGTTTTCTTTTGGTTTTTTTAAAGAATAAAAGCAGCAAGGAGAGGTTAGCAAGTTGGAGATGAAGGCATCCTTGGAAGGATGTAGTTACGATAAGGGTCAGTAGCTACAACAACTCATTGAATCCAATAAGGAAGTGTTCAAGAGCCTTGGGGAGTACAACCCCAAGTGAGAGGTTTAACACGAAATTTAGTTGCTGCTGGAGTCACCACTACCTAACATTGAGCTGTCTAGGCGGTCCATCATTGAAGCATATGAAGTGAAGAAGCAGTTGCAGTAGTTGTTGGAGCAGGGAGTGATTAGACCAAGTACATCGCCATGTGGTTCACCCATCATCCTGGTGCCAAAGAAGAATGGAATCTGGAGAATGTGCATTGACTACCGTGCCCCATTAAGAATATATATCCTTTGCCAAGGATTGAGGTCTTTTTGGATCAGCTGCAACAAGCCAAATTATTCACCAAACTAGACCTCAAATCAGGTTACCATCAAGTGAGGATAAAAGCGAAAGACATGTGTAATAAAACATACGAAACAAGGAAAGGTTTGTATGAGTGGTTAGTAATGCCTTTCGGTTTATGCAATGCACCTTCCACTTTAATGATATTATTAGTAATGTGTTAAACCCTTTCATTGATTCATTTGTAATTGTATATCTAGATGACATAGTAATCTTCAGTAATATGTGGCAAGAGCACCTCACACATGTGACACAAATACTAGAGACCTTAAGGAAGAATAAAGTCATTTCCAATTTGCAAAAATGTGAGTTTGATAAGACTTCCTTTCAATATCTTGGACACATTATTGGTGCAGGAGAGCTTAATTCGGCTAAGATTTTCATGAAATTAGAAATGATGAGTAGGAAAGATACATATTAAGACTAGGAAGTAGATGATGTTGAGGAAGTAATAAACCCTTTAAGATATTGTTAATTCAATAATAAATAGAAATTATAGTATTGACTCCTGCTCTATAGTCTAAGTCAAATAAGATATTAGTACCATATATAGTAGAGTGTGAAAATCAAGATAGATAATTAGGCCTTTAACATCTATTATGTGGTGTTTACAACCTAGAGCTCCTTTACTTATGATGTTGGGATTCCTTACTTAAAGTAGCAAGTTACAATAGCAAGGATTAGTATGAGGACTTAGTAACTAAGTTATGCTTGTATGAGATAGGCTAACTAGCTAACAACTAGACTAATAACTAAGGGAACCTATAACTCACTTTGAAAATATTTTACTTTCAACTTTTACGCTTCTCTCTCCAAAAGTTCCCTTTTACAAAATAGGGGGGTAGAGGATTGAACCCTGGTCTCCTCCCTACTACAAAAGAATCTTACCAACTCTCCTAGAGAATTTATGAAGTGATACATCCTTAACATTTTTTTCTGCCATTTATTTCCCTCAACAAATTTGAAAAATATGTGAATCCCACTAGTCATGTTTTCACATCAACAGGAAGGGAAGTGAACTGTTGTAGGTGATAGGGTCATTGTTGTGCGCAATCCTGCTCAAAGAATGTGCACGAAAATGGAAAAATTAGCTCTAGCACCCCCTACCACCCTACCACCCTATAGAAAATCCCCTACCTCCCTAAATATATGCAATATATTGGCTTGAATTTTGATCCTTTTAAATCCCCCTTTATGAACTCACGTGGTATGGTATTGGTTAATAAGTGAAGCTCCCGTGCTTTTCACTCGTTTATCGACCATTACTCTCTCAACGTCCAACTTCACTGCTTTCTCAATTGAGACACTATCTGGGATGCTATATATTAAGTCCTCTTACTTCACTGCCTTCTCTATTGATGGACTATCTGAGACACTATAAGACATAAGGAAGAAATATAGAAAAAAGATGAAGGAATTATAAGAAGAAGAGGATGAAGTAGGACAGTAGGCTGCCATTCATCATTGGTAGAGGAAGTGTGATAATGGAAGAAGTCCGGACAATTTTGAGTAGTGCCTTGGTTGCCTTTCAAATTTGCCTTGGATTATGGCAGATCGGTAAGCTCATTATATAAATTGTATATAATTTATATAATAAATTATACATACAAATAACATTTTTAAATGGACTTGTATAAAAACCATGGTTAGCAATATGAAATCATGGTAAACCATGGTAAGCCATAGGAAACCATATTCAATCACATGCAACCATGGTTTGACCATGTAGTTTAATCATGGTTTCAACATGGTTGAACCATGTGGTTTGAACATGGTTTGACC
>LPNX010183179.1:5612-15612 GCA_001517045.1 Pseudotsuga menziesii
AAAAAAGAAATCATCCCAAGCAATCCTGAACCTCCCAATCCTAGTCCCAAGACTGCCAGCAGGCATTCCAACTAAGATAGTAAACAAAATCACGCGCGCGTTTTGGAAAGCCAATTTTTTTTTTTGAAATAAGTTGAGCACGTATTTTTCGCCTCATCTCACGGCTATTGGACTACTTTGGAGAAAATATTGACTGGGTGAATGCATTTTTGGGTGTGCCAAAGCCATCCATCTCCACTTTTAGATAAACCTCCTATTTGTGAGGTATTTTCCTCATTTCTTTTCATGTTTTTTTCTCTTTGTTCATCAATTTATTTTACCTAAATTGAAAAGCTAAACCAAAATAAATTAAATTATGGCCAATGGAAACAAAAAACCCAATGGAATTGGCCAATGGAAACAAGAACCCCAATGTAATTGGCCAATTGAAACCAATTCCCCAATTTAATCATAAAAATTAAATAATTTTGATTATTTACCAAAATTCATGCCCAATGGAAACCAAAACCCCAACTAACTCAAAAAACAAATGAATTTCACTATTTTCATATGCATATTCACAAGGATCCTTGTGAATCCATACCAAAATCCACAAATGTGCAAAGTTTGTCAAGCACATTGCAAGTTTGCATAAGTAATTTACACGCCCAATGTAAATCAAAACCCCAATTAAATCATAAAAAACAAACAAACTTCACTATTGTGAATCCAAACCAAAATTAACAAATATGCAAAGTTTGTCAATTATGTTGCAAGCTTGCATGCAACTAAAAAATAATCAACTAGAATCCATATATTCCCCTAAAATACATAAACAAATGTGGTAAATCCTTTTCCTCTATCCGAAATATCGAATTTTCTCTTCCAAGAACATCGATAAACACCTTATAGTTTTGATGAAACTTCTCAATCCAAGTGTTAAAATAAGGAATAGAAGCTTCCCATGGTTTTAACAAATATTTCGTCTTGAACGAAGGGTACTTTTTTGTTAAGGTCAAGACAACAAAGTTCAACAATAGACTCTATGAATGTGAAGATACATAGGTAGGTTGATGTATTTGATTAAACATGCCAATCACATACTATCATACATGATATAATCCAGTGGAACCCTTGCAACCATAAAATCCATAAAGATCTGCTAAATAGAATTTGGAGTCCAAAAAACATCACACTACAACAAATAATTACATATCTAACAAAATTGTTGCCTATATTGGGATTTTATTCATCAATAGCACATTATGCCACCTATTCTAGGGTCTAGTTGTTGCCTCTACCCACAATCTATGAGCTGGTCCTGCAAAGGCAATAGTCAGCACCTCACAATTTCGACGAAACTTCATAATCCAAGCCTTAAAATAAGCTGGAGGTGATTCATAATCAACATATGCACTCAATACACTTTATGTACACATGCATACTTAAAAATTGGAATTAATACTTGAATTTAGGGCATATATATGAAATGAAAAAATGTTAAATGTTTAAATTCTTTACTGTAAAATTCAAGATCAATTTTTAAATTTACATGATACATTTAGTTTATATGTTGTTATTTGTCATACATTAGTTATACAGTTTTTAGTGCTTATATATGTCATTATATCATGTGTTTATATCTCTAATGATATTTCATTTGTATTTATGATTGCAGTGGCTACTATGGATAACAATGCGGATATACTGAGGTTTATTTCCCATTTGAGAGAGATTGGTTCTGCTTGGAGGGGTGGAGATGAGCTCCGTCGCTCCTTGTCAGATTCTTTGTTGTCTATTGTCGATACGATCACAAGATCGAATGATGCTTTGTATAGCATCGCATCTTATAGGGAGAGGAAAAGACAACAATATGCTGATGGGTTAAGTTACAACGAGGTAAGAAAGCTCAAAATAACAAAACAACACATCTATTCATTGTTTAGACTACCTAGGACATATGACATTCTGGAGATCAATAGGCCACATATTTCTATTGAGTGGTGCACCTTTCCACCCATCAAATACAATTGGATGGATAGGTGTAAGTACATGGGTTATGACTGAATCTTGTTCAAATTATTTAAATTTTTTACTATGCACTCCTTTATAGATCGCTAATATTTATAATTTTTAAACGTGCAGATGCTATTAGGATCTGAAGAGGGGAAATAAATTGATGGAAGCAATCACTCCCATGGTGGATATATGTCCTAGGTATGGGTAAGTATATTACAACATGTTATTTTTTCAGTACATATTATTCCATCTATTCAAATCCATGTCTAACTATGGTAACACTTTATGACTGCAGACATGATCGCAGATCCCTACACCACCTCTTTGGTTTGGATCTCCCTGTAGTCCAAACATAGATAAGGGGGTTGTTTACACTAGACAACCCTCTTCCTTGAATAGAGTGGGTGTGCATGAGGATCAACCTACTTATCCCATGGTAATGTACACACTTCCAATGGAATTTGTTGGTTAGCTATGAATTCACTTCACAAGTGGTTTTTCTTAATGTTATGTTCTCATGTTTACAGCATTAGGATATAGATTCATCTATGCCAGACCTTAGTGGGATTGTTGATGATGTGTTCAATGATACATCTACAATAGGGATAAGTCACACTTAGGTACATCTACTTGAATATTTGTAATTGTACATTTCATTTGTATTGTTTATGGACATGCACGATGTCTAACTATTTAATCATTTGTTGAGTGTAGCCACACCATGGTCCATTAGTGCACACAAATGAGGTTGATTTTCAACCTACGGCTCCTCTTACTACTAAAGAGTCCCATCGTAATCTCCTAGAAATGGTTTTTTCGGTGAGATTTTCATTTTTTACATAATTAATTAGTACTTTCTCATTCATGTACATGTTGATAATTCTTGAGATAATTACATTTTTTTTTATTCGCAGAGAAGCAATGCAGAGGGGATCTTTGTAAGGTGGAGGACAACAGAGGGACCTATACCCTCGACACTAGAGGCACCTATACCCCCGATGGATGTAGTGAGTCTTTGTTTTATTTAGAATTGAGTGATATTTTAAATTTTAAAACTTTTTTTTATTGATGGAGAGTACTAGTTCAGTTACCTGATCAAGAAATGTTGTCATTGATTTGCAGTCACTAGAGATGCACAGTGGTCGTAGATAGAGCCGAAAAGAATCAACGTCTCAGAAAAACAAGAGAAAGTTAGATTTTGATGTGTTAGTCTAGGACAAATATGTATTTTTATGTACAATCCAGAGTTAGAGTATAGGGGCACGGTCCAGGGAAGATGTACTTTTGTTTGCACATGTACATTGACAGGCCATAGATAGGCCTTCTATTTTTGTCTTATAACTTTGATGATATAAAAAATATTTCATATCAAGGTTCTTGAGATCTTTATGGTTCAGTATTTTAAATGTGATTATACACGTGTGGCCAAGAATGTTTCTATGTGTAATGTTCCCAATTTTCTATAGATTTTATGATTGCATAGAGATATCAGTTATAAATTTGAGAACAATGCACAATTACAATATTATGTAATGACAAAAATGTAATTTTAATTTTTTTTTACCATGATCCAATTGTATATATAATGTTATATTAACAATGTCAAATTGTATTCACAAAGATGGAACATACCTAATACACATAAGCACCCAGCATAGCTAAGCAACCGATCCAACTTGGTGGAATACAAAAGCACCTTGCCCACATAAAAACCTAACAAACTTTTAAAGGATGCACGAAGTTGACACACCTAAGTGATGCACTTGTGTGGTCTACATAAATAAAATTATTGTTTGGCATGTTGTATTTCATTTAACGAATACATGGGATACACATCAAACCTAAAATTATCTGAGTATTATAAGGTTGATTCAAAATAATGGTTATGACTATATCCTACACATTATTTTATGATTTTGTTAATATACATGGCATTTGATAATTGGCCTCGAGTAATAGCTTTTAAAGAGATGGAATTTATGTGTGATTTTATGATAGTTTAAATTGGTTAGAGAAGTACTATTCTGAATCTTGTTTTATAAATTCATGTTTATGGACTATTATTTGAAGCATTCGTAGCGTGAAGATATATATATATATATATTGTAATAATGGCGTAATAGAATGGTCACTTGTTTCTAAACATAAACATGCTCCATTAGATGGTTACTAACGTAATGGAATTGTCTCCTCCTACATTTCATCATACAAATGATCACATCTCTTGGATGAGGGGAGGATCTACAATCACCTTCAAGAGGACCTTTATGTGCAAAAATTTCACATTCACTTACTGAGCAAAACCCTAGTTTCAAAAATTGACAAAAAAAAAATGATCCCTTGTGCGTGGACCTAGAGTAGAGGGCCACCCTAGCACTATCCCGATGTACTAAATCCAACAGAGTTGACGGTTCATTGATCTGAGTAATGGACATCAATATATGGAATGTTGAATCCCACCTCCTATAGGATTTTAGGGACACCCGTTGAATCCCTAACCGGGGCATAGAGTAGAAATCGTGCATCAAAAAGGGATTTTGGTGGCTCACGCAAGTGTGTTTAGGCAGGTTCCATGTGGGAATACTAGCCACATGTTCACGGTCAATGAATTTGCAAAGCCAACCCCTATGTGCAAAAATTGGACATTCACTTAGTGAGCAAAACCCTAGTTTCCAAAATTCACTGAAAAAATGATCCCTTGTCCATGGAACCAGATTATAGGTCCACCCTAGCACTATCCTGATGTCCTAAATCCAATAAGGTAGATGGTTTAGTGATCCAAGCAACGGTCATGATTCTATGGCACGTTGAATCCCACTTCCTACAGGCTTTCAAGGACACCTGTTGAATCCCTACCCGGAGCATACAATTGAAACTGTGCATCGAAAAGGGCTTTCGCTAGGTCGTGTAAGCGTGTTTAGGAATTTTTTATGTGGGAATGCTATCCACACCTTCACGGTCGAGCAATATACGAATTTGACCCCTATGTGCAAAAAATGGACATTCACTTACTGAGCAAAACCCTAGTTTCCGAAATTGACCAAAAAAATGATCCCTTATCCATGGACCCAAATTAGAGGGCCACCTTAGCACTATACTGATGTCCTGAATCCAACGGAGCTGATGGTTTGTCGATCCGAGCAATGCTCATGACTATATGGCATGTTGAATCCCACCTCCTACAGGCTTTTAGGGACACTTGTTGAATCCCCACCCAAGGCATAGAATGGAAACCATGCATCAAAAAGGGATTTCAGTGGGTCATGCAAGAGTTTTTATGCATGTGTCATGTGGGAATGCTAGCCACACCTTCATGCTTGAGCAATATGCGAATATGACCCCCATGTGCAAAAATTTCACATTCACATACTGAGCAAAACCCTACTTTCCAAAATTGACTAAAAAAATGGTCTCTTATCCATGGAACCAGATTAGAGGGCCACCCTAGCACTATCCCAATGTCCTAAATCCAACGGAGCCAACATTTCATCGATCCAAGCAACAGTCATGATTTTATGGCACGTTGAATACCACCTCTTACAGGCGTTCAAGGACACTTGTTCAATCCTTACCTGGGGCATAGAATGGAAACTGTGCATCAAAAAGGGATTTCGGTGGCTTGTGCAAGCTTGTTTAGGAATTTTTTATGTGGTAACGCTAGCCACACCTTCATGATCGAGAAATATGTGAATTTGACCCCCATGTGAAAAAATTTCACAGTCACTTACTGAGCAAAACCCTAGTTTCCAAAATTTATCAAAAAAATGGTCTCTTATCCATGGAACTAGATAAGAGATCCTCCCTAGCACTATCCTGATGTCTTGAATCCAATGGATCTAACGTTCCATCGATCTGAGAAGTGGTCATGATTCTATGGCACGTTGAATCCCACCTCCTACAGGCTTTCAGGGACACCTGTTGAATCCCTACCCGAGGCATAGAATGGAAACTATTCATCAAAAAGGGCTTTTGGTGGGTCGTGCAAGCATTTTTAGGCATGTGTTATGTGGGAATTCCAGCCACACCTTCACAATCGAGCAATATGCGAATTTGACCCCCATGTGCAAACATTTCACAGTCACTTAGTGAGCAAAACCCTAGTTTACAAAATTGACCAAAAAAATGGTTTCCTATCCATGGAACTAGATTAGATGGCCACCCTAGCACTATCTCGATGTCCTGAATCCAATGGATCTAATGGTTCATCGATCCAAGCAACGGTCATGATTCTATGGCACATTGAATGCCACCTCCTACACGCTTTCAGGGACACCTATTGAATCCCTACCTGGGGCATAGAATGGAAACCGTGCATTAAAAAGGGCTTCCAGTGGGTCGTACAAGCTTGTTTAAGCATTTTTTATGTGGGAAAACTAGCCAAACCTTCACGGTTAAGAAATATGCGAACTTGACCCCCATGCACAAAAATTTCACATTCACGTACTGAGGAAAACCCTAGTTTCCAAAATTGACCAAAAAAATGGTATCTTATCCAAGGAACCATATTAGAGGGCCTTCCTAGCACTATCCCAATGTCCTACATCCAACGGAGCCAAGGATTCATTGATCCGAGCTATGGTCATGATTCTATGGTACGTTGACTCCCACCTCCTACAGGCTTTCAAGGACACCTCTTGAATCCCTACCTGGGGAATAGAATGGAAACCATGCATCAAAAAGGGCTTCTTGTGGGACATGCAAGATTTTTTAGGCATGTGTTATGTGGGAACGCTAGCCACACCTTCATCGTCAATAAATATTTGAATTCGACCCCCATGTGCAAAAATTTCACATTCACTTACTCAGCAAAACCCTAGTTTCCAAAATTGACGAAAAAAATGGTCTCTTATCCATGGAAACAGATTAGAGGGCCACCCTAGCACTATCCTGATTTCCTAAATCGAATGGAGCAAATCGGTTGTTGATCCGAGCACTGGCCATCATTCTATTGCATGTTGAATCCCACCTCCTACAAGCTTTCAGGGACACCTATTGATTCCCTACCCGGGATAAGCAAATTATCGGAGTGAAGGAGATAATTATCGGATTCAAGGATATGTCCTTATAGGATCAACTTCGAGATTCAAGGAAAATGCAATAGAAATATCCTAGATAGAGTGGTAGATAATGGTCTTGGGCTATAAGGCATGAGTCATGTAAGTATCAATATAATACAACAAATCCATTGTAGAAGTGTACTGAATTTATCAATATATAAGTGCTCAATGTATCAAACTGCAAATAATGAATGAGACCATGAAACCAAAATATCTCACTACCACATACTTGACTACCTACCTTTGGTCATTCGATTAGACCATCGGGATCACCTCTAATTGCAACAGTATCCTTTAGCCTCTAGTGCTCGGAGTAAGGAAACAAGTATCGCGACTTTGATGAGTTCTTGTTTGGCATCGTTTGCAGCTGAAGGTTTGTGCCAATAACTAAGTTTGTATAATGGTACACAATTTGACCTGGTCTATAATCTTCAAATACATAACCTTTTTTATTTCGTGCATGGGAAACCTGTGTCAAATATTCCCCTTTGATAACCATTGACCCAATTGGAAAATCATTGCCCTCGGAGTCGCTTCATTATACAATGAGGGCCTACTTTCCATCCAAGAAACGTGCCAGCCAGTAGTCAGTGTGCTATTCATTGTCTCTTGGGGAAACCACTGCATATATGTGCCCTGCATAAAATAAAGTGCAGACCTAGGAGTCGGCTAACTAAACACAACTAGTCATCAAACATTTCAAAGTGATCAACATAATAGTCAAACCTGGTTGTATGAGATCTGAAATGTTGTCATAGTCATGTGAAATAATGGACTGGCCTTCCTCCAACTGGGATAATTTTGAATTTATTTTTCGGCCAACAGGGAGTGATACATGATCCCAACTTTCAACCCAATCTATGGATTCAGAGTTGTCCCATTCACCACTACTACATGGATAACAAAAACAAGAGAGTTTTCTTGTCCACATTTCAACTATAGCATTGTCTGATGTCCTAACTGAATAGAATGCACGAGTTCCTTGGATGGTCTTGCACTCGTATAGGTGTGATTGATATACATCAACCACCTCCCAAAAATATCTATGTACATGTGCTTTTTGAGATGATTGGTCTTCTTTCCTTCTAGCTCCCTGCCCCATCACTGAAGAACACCATGCAACAATGGTCTTCGCATCTCAGATGAGTGAAATAGTTGTGAATTTCATCTCTTGCCTATGTAATGCAGTCTTGATGCATGCACTTGCTTCATCATGTTCCCCTTTTCCATGTTCAGTCTCAAAATAGTTCCAAATATGTGGCACCTTGTGCCTCTTGTGGAGAATACACAGCCATTGGAAGACACGGGAATTTTTGAATTGCCATGCACAAGCATCAGACCAAATCCAATGTTGCTCCATTTGTATATTGTTATCCTCCAAGTGTTTGTAAAACAATTGAAAGCTATGTTATACAAAAGCAAAGTCATGACACCTGTCATCACTTATGTAAAAGTGATACTCCTTCAATATAACCATGTTCTCTTTAGTATTATCTACCCCATGTCTATAGGTGATATGGACCATTATGCTAACCTGATCTGAGTGATAATATTGACTCTGAATCTCGTTTTGTGGTTGGAGAGTGTAGTTTTCCACAAAATCGACCACTGATAATATAGTTCTAATAGGAAATGAATCCATGCATGCTCTAAACTGCTCATCTTGCCAACGAGCCACATGTACATGCTTTACATACTGTTGTGTCTTTTCAAAGAATTCCTCCATGAAGTTGTATACCAGTACCTAGTAGATCAACAATAAATATGTACAGATCAATAGGTTGTTACATATATGAAGTAGCAATAGATATCAATAGGAAAAAATACTATTCAGGAACTCATTGCTAACCTAAGAGGTGAGCAATTGTATTTTTTTCCTTTATTCCCTCCACTGATATCATACATGACATATTTGAATGACTGCAAGTTCACTTCATGTCTCCCCAGTTCATGCTCATCAGTGGCATGTATGCATTTGTCCAAAAATGTCATTCCACCACACCTTGGGCATGTCCCATCTACACAAAGGCCTTTGATAAAATGTGCAATCTTCTGTCCTTCTACACAAGATGCTATGGATAAACTCTCTAGATGATGTCAGTGGCAATGTAGTTGAACATTCATGTACAAGAGTGTTATGCAAAACATGCAATATATGTATATGTGTATCATAATAATAAGCGTACTCAATGTGATATCGACAACAACATGTGTTACGAGTTGTGTTTATTTTAACATAACATGGTTTGCATTTCTCGAAGGATATTTGGCCCAAGTTAAGTTCATTATGTTCATGCCTAAACCTCTCATATAATTTTGTTTGTGTCATGTCAAGAAAATGTTTAATGTGGGGCTCACAGTCCCTTGAACCCATTCTCAATTTTAGTACATCTTTTTGGTTGGATGAAGGTCTACTATTGTCACGCCAAAACTCTTGCACCAGTCCTTTTACCACATCAATGAGCTTCATATCGGAGTGTGGCAACCTGTCAACAAAGGACCAGACATCTGTTTCACTAGAGTCAAGTTGTTTTCTTCTAGAACAATACCTACGGAGTGCTTTGATATCCAATCCTAAAATTTTGGATGTAAGCCTAAGAAGGCAAAGGGCCTTGGTGCTTTTGTTCACGATTGATTGTGACAACACACGGCGAGTTGCATTGCGATCCTTTGAACAAGATTTCTTTCCAATATTACTAAAAATTTCTGACAACATAAGAACTTGGTTCAGAAGTATTTATCATCTTTATCCTTAAGTTTTTCCTAACAACAGTCATAGACCTAGATTTTAACAACGATATAAATAATATACATTTATCTCCATCACATTTAGAATCAAAATATTTGACAAGTATCTGTTGAGCTTGATATGCAACACTGCGTTTAGACAGCGTACCTTCAAGCGAACCAATGAGACTTTCATCGATTTGTATACGTTTTGGAGT
>LPNX010183179.1:20612-23679 GCA_001517045.1 Pseudotsuga menziesii
GCCTTGGAGTATGATAAATCATGGCTATTTCAGCATTATATCCAAATTTTCAATATGCTCGTGTTTAGCAGTTCGTCTGATTATGCTGCACACCTCCATTTTTGACGAGATTTTAGAAACAGATAGGGTTTCTTTTGCATATTCTAAATATGTAAATTTTAACAAGAATACATAATTTTTTTCTATTTTTTTCTTATTTATCTTCTGTCATCACTCCTCAACTCAAAAAACACACTGTTAGTGTTTCATCCATATTTGTTTCGTTTCTCAACCATTTAAAAAAACATTGTATGGTGCGCTAAAGAACACCAACTTCTACATGCTATAAAAAACCCATTTCCAAATAATTTCATTAAGACATTCAAACGCTGCACCCACAATTGACGTACCATTTTTGAGTTTTGATTTCTTAGATAATTTTTAAAAAAAATTAAAAAATATTTTTATTATTGAAAAAATAGTCATGCCCTAGTCCTATATGTTCTCTATATGTATACCGGTTTTCGTAATTTTATTCCATCATTTAGAAACTTAGACACTGCACCCACAAAAACATATACCTTATAATTTTCCCAAAAATAAAAAGTGCTCGTTAAAAAATATCTAACTTTAAATAGTTAACAACATTTTCAATAGAAAAAAATTATATATTTAGAAAGGTCATTCAATTTCCTACATTCCTTGTTTTTTACTAATCACAAGATTCATTGTGTAAGTGTCTCAAAATATTCATGCAAGTTGATGGATGTCTGTTTTTTTAGTTTTGTATTGCATCTAACGCACCAAAAGAGACCCTCAACTTCTTGCACATACCCTCATGTTTTGAACGAAACAAAGAGACTGGCAGAATTTCAACAAAGAAACTAACAAAGTTTCAGCAAAGGGAATGATGGGATTTAAACAAAAAGTGGAAAACTTAGTGGAGTTTTGACAAGGAATATGGCATAGTTTCGGGAAAGATATGGCGGAGTTTTAGACCAAAATATTTCAAAGAATAATTATTGTCTTAAGCCTTATGTAAGAGCTGCTTCAAATGACTTATTACATGCTGATATTATAACAACCAAAGACATGTGTCTTGTCCCTTGAAGGGTGTTTCCTTTCAGTTTTTAAATAAATAGCAGTTTTTATTTTTGCACTATGTTAAGTATTAAATATAGACACCTTTCCTGTGAGTCTACCTAGGGCTATATGAATGTCTTCTTTTATTTCAAACTTTGAAATATATAATGAATTATTTCTTTTTGAAAAAAGAAAATGATGGAGATCCAAAATACATGCAAGATTTAGGGAACAATGTGTTAAGTCATATTAGTTGCTACTGTGTATGCCTAACCTTATTCTCAAGGTATGTCCTCAGTTTCACTTGTGACTTGTCCTTTCAATGATAATATCTGAACCTAAAAGTATCTAAGTATAAGGGCAATTCAAATAGTCCTACACCATCATTATTACTCTTCTTGCTTAACTGTTTTCCTAGTACTATTATTACTACTTTATTTCATGTACATTATTATTAGTTTAAGTTCATTATAATATTGTTATTATTCATGTTTTGTACATGGAAATTGGTAAATCATCTCAATGAACAACTTTAACACAGTGACCATTGGAGTGTTAAAGTTGAAAGAGATGAAAATTATGTTTTAAATTTATTACTGGAGTATGGTTTTGAATCTAGCTTTGCTTCAATTTTGTCTCATGCATGAAAGTATACAAATTTTGATTTTTTTCATATTAAACCCTAATTAACTAACAAAAAGTTTATTTTTTTTTAAAAGTGAAGATATTGCATATGGAATGGCTTGACATAGCTAAAGTATGTAAAGTTATATATAGAAATAATCTTATTTCTTCCACATTGATGAATTTTTGTACACATTATTTTTTAGAAGGTCCAAAAGTTATATTTTGTTTGGTTTCAAAACATGACCAAATATGTTTACTTATGGTAATTGTAGAGTACAATATCGCTAGTAATTTTATATCACTATTATCTCTCTCATGATGTCATCCTGATGATTTTGTTAACAGAACTGTACAGTGGGTCAGTGATCTTTATTTCTTTAACGTAGTTCCTAGATTCTATTATCAACTAGTTTATGGCATTGTTGATGTTTAAGGATACATTGAAATGAGATTGAAGAACATGTGTTTTAGAATGGAGACAAAGCTATTGATTTCCAACAATTTATAATGGTTAAGTCCATGCCCATATTGAAATATTTAGTCATGCATGTTTGATACAAAGTATACATTTTCATGAGATCTTATCACACATGGGTCTTCATTTCAGGATGGGGATATAATTCTTTATTTTTATTTTATACAATAGTCACATTTCTGTGAGATAAATTAATATATCTCACGACGTTTCCATACAACTGATGTCAAAGGCATCTGATTTTTTCAATTTTTTGTTTCATGTCCATCGCATCTCTGACCACTAGTCCTATGGTATTCGATTCTACTAGTGGAAACTGATGTCGGTTATTTGACCACATGGTGGGATTACATTGTAGGTTAATCAACCAGTATTCTGTTGCATTTTCGACAAATATCCTAGAGATGTAAGTCGGTTAACCAATGGAACTTATATTGGTTAATCGATGAAACATATGTCGGTTAATCGATGAAATGTATGTCGGTTAATGAACAGTTAGCTAATTCTCATACAGTTATTTTACTCGTTTTGGGGAGATATGGAAAAGTCTTTCCTAAAGCTCCTATTGTTAGTTTAATAATGGTTGTTAAAAATAACACTTCGTGCTTATTATTGCACTGATACAAGTTTGAAATTATTTTTTTTCGGATGGGAAATTAAGTAAAAGGGTGAATTTTTCCGAACAAAAATAATGAAGTGTTTAAATACATTTTCATTGCATTAAAGAGGTGCATTCTATAGCCCAGTATGGAAGAGATGTGTAACTCCTTCTGTGCTCATCTTAGAGTTGACACGTTTTCTTTATAAAAAATAATAAAATATTATGAAAAATAATGTGTTAACTTAAATTAAATTTAAATTATTTAGAATTGCATATATATATATATATATATATATATATAT
>LPNX010183179.1:24730-95346 GCA_001517045.1 Pseudotsuga menziesii
AGCAGTGATCAACGACGCTGTGAATTATTTTCCATTTATTTTGAAAAAACTAACTCAAGCGTGGCTGTGAATTATAACATATCTCAGGAATCATGACATTTCTTTAATAAAATATCAGTTTAAGCAGTGATCAGCGACGCTGTGAATTATTTTCCATTTATTTTGAAAAAACTAACTCAAGCGTGGCTGTGAATTATAACATATCTCAGGAATCATGACATTTTGAAGACAAAGACAAGACATAAACAGTTTGGTAACTATATTGAACATTAGACAGTTACATTTGATCATCCAAATTAATTAATTATTTTTAAATTAATAATATT
This sequence comes from Pseudotsuga menziesii, assembly GCA_001517045.1. Classification (NCBI taxonomy): domain Eukaryota; kingdom Viridiplantae; phylum Streptophyta; class Pinopsida; order Pinales; family Pinaceae; genus Pseudotsuga; species Pseudotsuga menziesii. The sequence continues at coordinate 25,057 of LPNX010183179.1, forward strand.
AAGGTGATAAAACTAACTCTAACTTCTTGGGGAAAGGGTTTGTCTTCTGTGTGATTCTATGATTTTTGAGGATGAAAATCACTTTCATAATATTTACTACAACACAAAGCTTTAGTACCTCCTATCATGCCAAAACTACATTGAGCTTGGAAAGTTTTTTTAACACAAGAACAAGATTTTTAAAGAAAGCAAGTATTATCCTTCTTAAGGTCAATATATATATATATGAGAGTTAATAATTTTATTTGAATTTTTTTCATATATATATATTAAAGAAAAGAAATTACTCACTTATTTTATTACCTTAATATTATATACATATATATAGATGAAAAAAAATTCAACAATTTTTTTTATTAACTTATATATATATATAGATCCACTGTGGCTATGTGAGGATTAGTTGGAAACTAGGGTAAAAAGGACGCATACGCGGGATGGTACAGATATTACCACAACATGTGCTTACCTTACGTGTCCCTCTCGCATGGACTATCATAACGTAGATGAGGTGGATTACTCCGCCGACCCATATGACATGATATCAGTTTTCACTGCACCCGTGGAGCTAAATGCGAAGGTTCCACAAAGAGGAGTTGTCATAAACATTAGTAAACTAATAGCTAGGACTTCTCACCTCGTGACGAAGATGGAGGATAGCGGAAGTCCCAGCAAGACGCACATCATGATGGACCCGAACTACATGTCATTTTCCTCGGTCATAAGACCACTTGCTCCACAACTCGGAGGACCCACGCTTACCCTTTTCATCTTGCAAGAAACAGAAACCCTAGATAAAACCTTGGATGAGTATTCCATGCTAATTCATAGAGAAGCAGCCGTGGAGAACCTAGGAAATATTACACCATGCAAGAATTCCCTTCTTCACCTCGTTCTTTACAACCAAGAAGTGGGATGGGATTTTTCTTTAGGCTTAAAGGATACCTCACTCTTTAGGGAGCTTTTAAAGGAAAATAAAGAAGGTTGTATAGCGGCCTTCCTAAAACCCTTAGACCATCTCAAAAAATCTCTAGCCACATACTTAGATAAAGAGGATGGATCTTGCTCGAGAAGCATTTACAACTCCCAAGATCGAATTGCACACTGAAAGAGAAGAAAACAATTCTTCAATAATACAGATTACCCGAGTCTAAACCTAGTATGCGGCGTAAATGTCTCAGTAGCTCACTCTTTGGACATGGGAGAAATGTCAATGGTTAGGAGAGTAAGGGGGAAATACCCAAACCTAGAAGCATTGGAAGCCTCAGACATGGAGAACTCGTCAGGGTTCTTCGACTATACGCCAAAAATATTGGTTCTCTCATGAGGATGGTTCATCTTTAAAGTCAGAACCAGTGAGGATTGGGCATGATTAAATAAAACACAATAGAGATTCGGTGTCACACCCATCTTGTTGAAAAGTTGGAAACCGATGTTTGATGCAGAATGCAAAAGAATGGATGAAATCCCCGTTTGGGTAGGGTTTCCAGGTTTTCCCTCTGAATTATGGAATTGGAATTCTTTGTGAGATTTGGGAAATGCAATATTACTCTTCATAGACACATATCTGTACTTCACACGAACCGAGTGAATGATGGTATCAAGGATCCTAGTCTCGATGAATGTCTAAACAAGCCTCACGGAATATCTTAACCTAATTTGGGGACAACCTATACGCTTCCAGAAACTTGACTATCAAGGGATTCCATTTCGTTGCCATCGATGTTGACGGTATGGCCACTTAGCCAGAAACTACACACAAATATTTAGCAAGGGTATAGAGAATTCCTTGAAAATGATAAGTAACAAGGAGAGTTACAGGAGTAGAGGAAGACGTGTCCATTCTTTTCAAAAGGAAAAAGGAGAATAAATATGGGAACCAGGAGAAACCAAATAAAGAAATCCTATAGCTCGAATGAGAAGCAAGATCATACCAAGGGAGAGATCATATGCAGCAAGGAACATGATGCTCAGAAGCTCAAGCCCGACCGCCAACTATCAACATGTCAGGTAAGGTTATCTCTCCCATAAATCCATTTGATTTTCTTGAGCTCTCATTAAAATACCTTTGCTTCAATCAATTGGATTCACCAAGAAATCCACTCGCACGCATTCTTCCACTAGAAAAAACCACACACAGCTCGAATTTTCTTCCCCCGCAAGGTTCTAAACCCTCCCCCTTTTTACACCTATCCAAAAACTACCCCGTTCTCCCCCACATAAGTTTCTTCTGTATCTTCTTTGGATAATAGGCCCATCCGCTTCCACCTTCTCTCCAAAGACATCATGGCTCACATGGAGATGCAAGACCTAATCCTTGGACTTGGAAAAATCCTAATTCCATAGACCAAACAAAAAAGGAATGGGAAGACCCACACACTTATCTTCAGCACAACATCAATCTTTAATAGAGATTGTAGATGGAAAACAAAAAACCATAGAAGGGGCACTTACAGCAGAAAAAGTCCCAAAGCTGGTTCCCAAATGAAGTTTACCTCCCTAAACTGCACAGGTTTAGCACATCCCTAAAGAAAACATTGCTCTAAAAAGGCTAGTGCAACTACACAATCCTGATATTCTATTACTCCAAGAAACCCTATGGGAAGAAGTTTCAATTACAAGCTTCCAAATGAATTTTTTCAAGCACATGGAATTCATTGGCCAAGTAGCAAGAGGACATTTAGGAGGTCTAGCCATTGGATGGAATACACAGATGGAAAATTTCCAAAATTCTTAGGGATTTGACTCGGGAATGGGTATAGAAATCATCTCAGCATAACTAAACATTCCATTCACTATTATTTAATTTCCAAACTCTATGAAAACAAAGAAAGTTTCTAGACTTTCATGTTACAAAAATACTTCACAAAGACTGAGAATGTCATACTAGGAGGGAATTTGAATTTTACATTGGGGACACACAAAATTTGGGCAATTAGGGCTAGAACCGACCCACTAGCATATTTTTATGAACAAAATATAAGGGAGGATCATCTCTTTGACATAGCACCGACCAAGATCAAATCCTCGTGGACAAACAAAAGAACAGGGGAAAACATAATTGGAAAAAGACTCGATAGGTTTTTAACTGTGGAGAACTTTATCGAACAAAATGCTAGAATCGGACAATGGGTATACCCAAGGGCAGATTATGATTATAACACAATCTTCCTAAAACTTTTCGAAGAATAAAGTAAGCCAACCAACTAGTTTAAATTTTATTGTGGCCTGGCTGAAAGAAGAATAACTCCTACAACTCATAAAATCCAATTGGAAACAATATAACTCGAAAGAACATAGGTTTGCAGCTACACACTTCTTCCAAAATCTCATGCAGATCAAGAAGGAGGAAAAATATGGGCCTCAGGAAAAATGAAAAATATGAACATGAACAAAAATAGGTTGCATAAAAAATTCAACAAAACCAAAAGTAAGAAGGTGGTGGATATCATACTCTTGAATCCATAAATTTGTTGGGTAGACTGGAATCAAAAAGAAGAAAACTACCGAAAGAACAGAGGAGATGTGGCATCTAAAGAACAAAGCAATATGGATGGAAAGCAGAGACAAAAACAAAAACAAAAATCCAAGTTTTCTGTAAGGGAAGAAAGAGTCAAAATACAATCTGGGGACTCAAAAATGAGGAAAATGAGGAAATCACCTCCTTTGAAGGTTTCAAAAAATTGGGAATCGATCACTTCAAAATTATTTTCAAAACATATAAGAGAGTTACTATCACTGAGATATTAATACTCTCTCAATCGTTCCCAAGATTCACCAACCATGAGGATAATCGGGCTCTAATGGAGGAAATAATAGAAGAAGAATTAAAAGGAATCCTGCACAACTTCAAGAAGGATAAGAGCCCAGGCCCATATGGGTGGAAAATAGAGTTCTTTATTTCCCTCTATGACATAATCATCCAAGACCTTCTACAACTTGTTGAAGAAATAAGGAAAATAGGAGTGATGCATCCCCCAATAAACAAAACCTTTATAGCACCTATTCCCGAAAATGACCACCCTACCCACATTGAGGAGTTCAAACCCATTTATCTCTGAAACATTACCTATAAGATAATAGAAAAAATTATAGTTCAAAGGTTAAAATAGGTATTGGAAAAGATAATATCTGTTGAACAACTCAGGTTCTTAGAACGAATGCAGATCGATGAGGCCATTGGGGTAGCACAGAAAGGGATACATTCCATCAAAACCAAGAATCTTAAAGGAGTGGTAATCAAAATTGACCTCTCAAAATATTTTGACCGTGTTAGTTGGCTCTACCTTAGAAATCTCATGATGCTCCTCAAATTCGAATATCCCTTCATCAAATGGGTAATCAATTGCATTACTTAAGTCTCTTACGCGATCCTAATTAATGGATCAACATCCCATTTCCTCACAATAGAAAGAGGTTTACAACAAGGGTTTCCCCTCTCACTGCTCATATTCCTACTGGTGGCTAAAGGCCTACGTAGAACACTCCTAGAAAATAAAATACAAGGGGATTTCACAGGAACTGTTATCACAAATACCCTTAGAATATCACACCTCCTATTTGTAGATGACATTGTAACGTCCTCAAATAACCTGCATAAAATGCGTATACAAAAAAAATTCCACACATAGTTTCTTTATCAAGGAATTGGCTATAATCCTTCAAAATACCTCATCCTTAAGCTTAAAAATAAACAGCATAAATTTATGCACTCAAAACATAGGATTTAAACATTTGACTTTCTGCTTCCGCACTTCTGCTATGTGGAATGCGAAAGAAGAAAGCCTCAACATTCCTATGGCTTAACCATTTCGATTTCTGCTTCCACAATTCCTCTATGTGAAATGTGGAAGGAGAAAGTCTCAACATTATATGACTTAAACACTTGGATTTCTACTTCCACACATCCTCTATGCAGAACCTAGAAGGCAGGAGCCTCAACATCCACACGACATAAACATTTGGCTTTTTGCTATACAGAATGCGAAAGGCGCAAGCCTCAATCATTATATGACTTAAACATTTGGCTTTCTGCTTCTGCACGTACGCTATGCGGAATGAGGAAGCCTCAAGATTCATACAACTTAACATTTGGATTTCCTCTTCTGCACTTCCACTATTCAGAATGAGGAAGTTGAAAGCCTTAACATCCACACAACTTAAGAATTTGGCTTTTTGATTCCGAACTTCCTCGATGCGGAATGTGGAAGGAGGAAGCCTTAACATTCACACAACTTACATATCTGGATTTCCACTTTTGCACTTCCTCTATGCAGAATGTGGAAGGCGAAAGCCTCAACATTCACATAAATTATATATTTGGCTTTCTTCTTCTGCATTTCTGCTATGCAGAATGCAGAAGGCGGAAGCCTCAACATTCACACAACTTATACATTTGTATTTCCATTTATGCAATTTCACTATGCGGAATAAGGAAGGAAAAAGCCTCAACATTCATCACTTTCAACTTCTCCTTTCCGATGCGAAAAACCTGTAAGATAAATACCTTGCTTGTTCAGCAGTGTTTTCCTTAGGAAAAGTCATGGAATCTTATCATCTCAAAAACCTTGCATCTAGAATGCAGTCACAACCTTCAACGAAACAACAAAAGTTATAATGAAATAAAAGTAGGTGCATTCCATTTCCATGGATCTATGCATCCAAAGGAGTCATGACTAGTTCTTTAACCTATCAGGAGTACTCCTCTCTACAAGATGATAAGACTTATAAGAAAAACCTCAGCGAGAGTAGGTGTATCATATAATCAGTAAACTATATAACGAAAACAACTCTAGTTATTATAAATAGGACAAGGACATTCCCCAATTTAGGAGAAAAGCTCACACCAACAGGCTTGGAGTTGTCCTTTCTTATTTTATCAACATTGGAACTTACACCCTTCCCACATACATGAACCCCATAAGCGCATTATCAAGATATTTTATACAACAAAAGGGTAACTCTGTCAGAGACCAAATATCGGTCACGGAGTTCCCATTTTCCAGAAACAAGGCATCATCAGTCAAACCAGAATTATGAGTGCATCGGCTCGAAACCATTATTCTCATTAGAAAATCTAGAGCTTCTAAGTCATCCTTTTAGTATCATTAAGAACACACACCTATGCATAAATCTACATGCCATGAGTTCAATTGAAAGATAGAACAACCCATTAATTCCAAGAAAACACGTTACCAACATTTAAACAGAGTATGTAGACACACCATCACACAAGAAACATTTTCATCACTACATTAAATCAGGCATTCATCATCAAAAATAAGCATGGAAACACACATTCATCCAACTGTATATATACTTTGATCTCAATAAAATGTAGAAACGTCGAACCAAAATGGAACATGTTTGTATAATGATCCACAATGAAGAGGGAACAACCACGTTCCACCCTACCATAGATTAGGAACATAGGTTTCGCCTGTCCTTAATCACCCTCAAGCTAATTATGCATGCCAGGAGTGGTGACAGATAGACTCGGTCCCATTCTCTAGTGGGGATCCCCTTATCTTATAGAACAGTCTCTCCTTCAGCTTACCTAAACATAGAGTGGTTCCCCAACCAGCTGCCCTCAGCATACTGAGCGACGTTTCTCTTATAGTTGTATTTTAGGTCTTTTGCTACTCCCGAAATCTTTGTTCCACTTTTGTTTCATTTCCTAGGCTGGGTTGTGCACCATACTAGCCTTCCCACACCTGGTGCAATTGTCTTAGAATGACCCTTCGCCTCCCCCACTCTTCGCATGCATAATTTCTCATTCAACGTGGCTATCTCTCTCATTCATATTTTTCTCATATAAGCATAATGTTTTAGTTGCATTTGTCTTCCAAGGACTAATTGAAATATTCCATATTTTCCAATCATATTCAAGAAATAAAAATAGTAAAATTAATATTACATAAATTGTTTGTGCAGTGGGGGATATTACATCCTTCCCCCCTTATTGTAACATTACCACAGTGTTCTTAGTCTTCTGTACATAACTCTAGGTGTATTTTCGCAATGCTCCCTTTAATTCCTAAGTACTGCTTTATTATTGTCCATCTGTGCGCACATACTTCTTATTTTAGCATGTCTCTGATGACTTGAATCATTCACTCTTTTATTCATCTATGTCTTCTTGGTCCCTGATCCTGTAGACAAAGATTTTTATGTAACTTTACATCTTGGTCAGGGGATTACCCTCTTTGGCACATCACTCAATCGGAATACCTCTTTCAAGAGGTCTCTCTGCAATATTATTAGTTCCATTAGTTGACTTTATAGAAGTACACAAGTAATTTTCTTAAATTCTTCTACTACTACAACCCTAATCAGATCATGTGTCTTTTGCATTAATGGTGAACCTGTGATGAAATCCAAATTTTTACCTTGCATTTCCCTAAGAATGGGCAGATTTCATAACAAACCTATTGGATATGGGCATTCATTCTTCACTTGTTGACACCCCAAGCCATTAGATATATAGTTACTTAACTCTACCTCTATTCTTGCCAAATATTTTCTCCCTGAGGGTTGTTACCATACTTTGGTAGCCAGGGTGTCCTGCATAAGGAGGTCTGTACATATCATTTATAATTAACAATTGCAAACCTGCAACATCATGAATGTGTTATTGCATAAAAATCAGCAATATTATGCTAAACAACCGAGTTCTCATTGGCATTTTCAGCTCAATAGTGAATATTTTCCCCAAGGCATGTTTCCCTCCTCTCGCATGCATGTCATTCAAGAATGCAGTTCTCATGGGAGGTCATCATAAGGATAATTTTGATCGTAAATATTTCAAATATGTATCATTAAATTTCCCAAACATAAGGTCCTAGTCCCTTGTCTTTCTCCTGTAGACCATAATACATGGTTTTCTGCAACAGCTCATCAAACAATCACTAGCATTGATAATCAAAATATGAATTTACAATTATGTGTCCTACAAAAGTTGGATTTCGCAGCGAGGACACCATCCTCATATTGAGTGGAAACTCTTACCCTTATCACTTACACTTTTCTTCCCCACCTCGACAACCATATAAAATGTCATCTTAACATAAATTTTTTATTAGTCAAGCAATCAATACAATATACAAATTCCAAAGTTGGGATTTAGAAGTCCTTTTCGTTTGGTTACCATTATGGGGTCCTCTTCAGACATTTGGCATTTTCTTGTGGCAAATTAGACCTTTATTATATGGGATACACCCACACTACCTGGAATCTGGTACTTTTAATTGTCCCTACAATTTTGAACATCCCTACATACCATCCTTTCATTGCAGGAATCACAGTGAATTTTTCAAAATTGCAACATGTAGTTCTATAGTCACTTTATATGCATCATTGAATTTTGCAAGATATTTTTAACTTACATAAGATAAACTTCCAGTACTCATGGTCACACAATCATATCCCACACAACTTTGTCCTTTCAACGGAGCAGTCAATCACACATGACTACCTTTTCCATGTAGCAGTTCGTGAAGTGATCTCATAACTATCATTTTATCTATTAAATAATTTTCAATGAAGTATTTATATCACAACCCTGCTTTCACAAGATTCATCTTCTATGTACACATACATACCTTGGAATCAAAGTCCCAAGCGCTCCTTGGATGTATTTCTTCCTTCAGAAGTTCTGGCATGATTATATACACACACACACACACACACACACACACACACATGAGGGTCATCTATGCAAGCCCCCTCAACTTGTATATATATATATTACTCAACTAATGCTACAAAACTTAACACCTCCTTGGGTGATCCATGACAGTTCCGTTCCAGAGCCTAATACCTCTTTTGGGTTCTCATTGGAAGTTGTGTTTTACCAAAATCAAGTGCTTCCTTTTCAGACACCATAATACCTAGGGGTTATTCTCTTCACGGACTCCCCACTCCTATGACAGTCCCCTTACACAGCATGAATGTGTGCAGAAAGAAGATTAACCAGATGTCTTACACATGGCCCTCGCTATCGATGCATACTGGTTCCTAGCTGGCCAGGGGAAAGCTATGTACCCCAAGTATGTCCTTCCTCCTTATACCATTTTCTCAACTTTGTATGAAAAATAATTATTCTCGTATCATTGACATTACCAGGTCTTGTACTTGCAACTATACCACCAATAATCATTCGCAATATTTCTATCATGGATTTGTATAGAATCAATATTTCCATCTATTGCAAACATATTGGTTTCATAACTGGAAATTTTCATACTTACATAGCATGCTCTTGACGTTATCCTTTATCTACTATGATCCATCATAAGTACAATGGATTAGATTGATAACATCATCTTGTTATTATTTTGTAGGATAAAACAAATCATGTTGGTTTTAGATGTTACCTTATCGATTGGTCTCTTACGAGGGGTTACACAACCCTAACACCAACCCATTGATCATAGATTTGTTGTCCTATCCTTCCTTCACAATGTTATTGGTCACATGCACGGTGTGACCAACATCTCCAACTATGCTTCTATGCCCTTGGTCCTGCAATTATTTCCATTGACCACAATGTTATAGACATCAAATAATTATCAGTAGTGGTTCATTGCATATGTGAAACCTCATTATTTTTACTCTTATGCAATATTATATGCATGCAAACATTTTCATTTGTACTACATTTATTAATATGCCTACTAGTGTATAAGAATATGACCTATCAAATCTCTTGCATTCCCAGTATTCCTATGCCAATTTTTTTTGTGTATGGGATTTGCAAAATATGCATATATCAAAGGAAGAGTTGAAGAGTCTTCCCTTAAACTGGACCGTTCAATTCTTGTTAAACTTGACCTCTATGTGGATTGATCAAAAGAGTTCTAGCAATTATTCTTGCTTAAATTTACCGAGCTTGATTCCAAGTTCCCCTATGACAGCCTTTACTGGTTCACGATTTATTTAGGTTCTTAAAATTAATAGAACTGTTAAAATATACCCAACCCGGGAAAAGGTCCCTCTGGTGCTCAACGAAGGGTAGACTTCAACCTTCGATGAACTGGACTTCATGTGAATTCTGCATCCAACCGATGTTGTTAACCCACCTGCTAGTTGAATATGTGAAATCATTTAGGCTTGTTAGATCTTGATCCACCCATATCGATGGTGGACTTCATTTACTATAGATCGAATTAAGCTAAAATTTTGCATCCATTCAGATTGTTAACTCGCTTGCTAGTTAAATATGTGGAATCATTGAGGACCATTAGATCTTGATCCACGTAGATAGATTGTGGAATTCAATTACTATAGATCGTATTACACTAAAATTCTGCATCCATTCAAGTGTTAACCCACTTGCTATTTGAATCTACAAAAAGAATAACAACCATCAGATCTAAATCTATAGTGGACTTCAAACACAGTAATGTGGATTCTATAGAAATTTTGTGCACATTGGAATTTTGTTTGTCCACGCTAGTTATCCCTATGGAATAGCTGAGGACTGTTGATTTGGTTTCACGATCAACCTTGTATGTTGATCAGAATCCTCTTTGTAACTATTACTTTCCAATTTCGCAACTCAATTCCATTTTATCCTCCTCACTCTTTCAATCAGCAAAATTCCTTCAGTTCGTTCATCTTCGCACCTGTAGATCCCCACCATAGGATCCTCCAGCATAAGAATGAGGAAACATAAGCTTATCTTGGTCGCAATTCTAGCTAGCAAAATATCTCCTCAGTCATAGATATATCTCTACCATGATCCTAACCTTCCACATCGATCCTTGTAGTGGTCAATCGTTGATCCAAAACCCTGAAACAAGACTTATTCTGAACATATTTCATTCATGATATCCTCAATGGTTTATCAAACTAACACCCATTCGATTGGTCAGGAAATCAATCAACAAACCTCAGTTTCTCTTCCTTTCAGAAATACTAAATTCACACCTAGGTTTATCATTCATTAATAGAGGATTAAAAACACATTCAATTCATGAATCTACACATCCCGATAGAGTTATAAATTTTTATGCAGAGATTATGCCCAACTAGATTTTTCATACCCTATGTGTCCTACCCATACTACCATCAGTAGTTCTTTTGGTACTTTGTGGGGAGACTCATAACTTTCAGGTACACTAATTTAATTAGTCCTTTGGAATTTTTGGACATCAGCTGATCCCACAAAAGATTGGAAACACAACCATTCCCAAAAATACAATTTCCGTGTCCTTTTTAATTTTCCCAAAAGGATCCTTAATTAATAGGCATACTTCTCTATATAGCTAACATAAGCCATCTAAAACTGAAAAATTTCTCTATTATAAAGTCTTATCATCCTTTAGCTAAGGCATGCAAGGTTATTTATTTTCTATTGCATTCAAGTACCCCCTTTCTTTACTTGACTAAACCAAATAGAAATGCATATTCCAAGTATATAATATTATGATATACATATTTCCATTAAGTTTACATGTATGTTCTTACCTTTCCCTTTCATGAATAATAAAGCATGTGCTGGAGATAGCCTTCAAGTAAGTCAACACACACAAGTGTTAGGAGATACTTAGTATTCATGAGTATAAAAACCCCAACCAAGGCATGTACGATTTTATCATCCACAAAGTTGGTTTTTTTACTAAAGCATTTGGTTAACACATTTCTAGTTATCTTTCAATTCCTATCTGCTAATGTGTTTTGAAACCATGACTACATCCACTTAGTACTCATAATTCCTTGTCAAATATTATTCGTATCATAAACTCATACATACCATTTTGAAATGTAATAGCAAGTTACTAATTAAATCCCATGGATTTTAGATACGTCAAGATATTATTTTCTCAATGCATTACTTCCTTAACAACTTAATCCTAATTGCACTTGCATGAGCCTTTAGTGATATGCTTATTAATCAACCTTCCTATAAACTTTAATTTTAATTCATTTAAACATTTATTACTTCCAGTACTATATTTTTTTTATTGTGGCTTCTCTTCATCATCCTTGATCTGGTATGCAATTAACCTTTCTAATATACTTTTACAATTCAATTCTGTATGATGGGAAACAATATGCATGTAAACACATCATATGCATATTTATGTAGTATATCCATCTAAGTTACATGAATACTTCTATCTAGTTGAGAAACAAAAGGGGTCATAACAACCTATTAATTTTCACCTCAACACCCAAGCATAATCCTTCTCATAAAGTATTCAAGAAGCCATTATACATTAACAAAAATCATTCATACAACAACCCTTATGCATACCTGCTTGTCAATTTGTGACATCATACCTCCTTAGTCCTATATCCATCATGAAATCTCTACCGAGGACACCCATGCATGCATTAATCAACATACAAGCATCCCTTGTAGTACATCAATAAACTCATCAACCATCATACACCCATTAGAATACTTTGATCAGAATCCATCAATTTAATACAAAATCAAAGTATATAACCAGGACTCATCGATCAAAAAATGATTATCATATAGAAAAATGTAGTTATTACCTTGGTTTGCTCCAATGAAAACTGGATTTTCCCAAAAAGGGCGATAGGTTTGAAACTTGTGGCTCTGATACCATTTGTAACGTCCCCAAATAACTTGCATAAATACAAAAAAAAAATCTACGCATAGTTTCTTTCTCAAGGAATTGGGTATAATCCTTCAAAATACCTCAGCCTTAAGATTAAAGGTAAACATCATAAATTTCTGCACTCAAAACATAGGATTTAAACATTTGTCTTCCTGCTTTAGCACTTCCTCTATGCGGAATGTGGAAGGAAGAAGCTTCAACATTCCTATGCGTTAACCATTTGGATTTTTGCTTCTGCACTTTTTCTATACAGAATGTGGAAGGAGGAATCCTCAACATTATATGACTTAAACACTTGTATTTCTACTTCCACACTTCCTCTATGCGGAATGCAAAAGGCAGGAGTCTCAACATCCACATGACTTACACATTTGGCTTTCTGCTTCCGCACTTCCACTATGCATAATGTAGAAGGAGAAATCCTCAATCATTATACGACTTAAACATTTGTCTTTCCACTTCCACACTTCCGCCATGTGGAATGCAAAAGGTGGGAGCCTCAACATTCATACGACTTAACATTTGGATTTCCACTTCCTCACTTCCACTGTGCAGAATGCAGAAGGCGAAAGCCTTAACATTCACACGACTTAAAATTTTGGCTTTCCATTTCAACACTTTCACTATGCATAATGTGGAATGCAGAAGCGTCAACATTCACAAAACTTATACATTTGGCTTTCTGCTTCTGCACTTCCTCTATACGGAAAGCGGAAGCATCAAAATTCACACAACTTATACGATTGGCTTTCCGTTTCTGCACTTCTGCTATGCAGAAGGCAGAAGGCAGAAGCCTCAACATTCACAAAACTTATACATTTGTCTTTCCGCTTCCGCACTTTCTCTATGCAGAATGCGGAAGGAGGAACCCTCAACATTCATCACTCTCAACTTATCCTTTCTGAAGTGGAAAAATCATAAGCTTAAAACCTTTCTCGTTCGGTGGTGTCTTCCTTAGGACAAGGCATGGATTCTTATAATATTTGAAGCCTTGCATCTAGAATGTAGTCACAACCTTCAACCAAACAACAAAAGTTAGAACAAAATAAAATAGAGTCGATGCATTCCATTTCCAGGGATCTATCCATCCAAGGAAGTCATGACCAGTTCTTTAACCTAATAGGAATACTCCTCTCTACAGGTTGAGAAGAATTATCAGAAAAAACTCATCCATAGTGGGTGTATCCTATCATCAGTAAACTATATAACCAAAACAAGTCTACTTATTAGAAACAAGAAAAGGACATTCCCCAGTTTAGGAGCAAATCTCCCACCAACAGGTTTGGAGTTGTCCTTTATTATTTTATCAACATTGGAACTTACACCCTTCCACACATGCAAGAACCCCATAAGCCCATTATCAAGAGATTTTATACAGCAAAAGGGTAACTCTGACAAAGACCAAATATCGTCCATGGTGTTACCATTTTCCACAAACAAGGAATCATTAATCAAAACAGAATTATGAGTGCATCAGCTCGGAAACATCATTCTCATTAATAAATCTAGAGCTACTAAATCATCGTTTTAGTATCATCAAGAACACATACTTATGCATAGCTCTACATGCCTTGATGTCAATCGAAAGACAAAACAACCCAGTGATTCCAAGAGAATATTTTACCAGCATTCGAACAAAGTATGAAAACACACCAATGCATAAGCAACATTTTCATTGCTACATTAAATCAGGCATTCATCATCAAACAGAAGCATGGAAACACACATTCATCCAACTATAGATATACTCTGATCTCGGTAAAATGTAGAAACGCCAAACAAGAATGGAACTTTTTTGTAGAATGATTTGCAATGAAGAGGGAATGACTATGTTCCACCCAACCATAGATTATGCACAGAGGTTCCCTCTGTCCTCAATCACCCCCAAGCTAATTATGCATGCCAAGAATGGTGATAGTTAGACTCGGTCCCATTCTCTAGTGGGGATCCCCTCATCTTACATAGACAATTTCTCCTTCATCTTACGTAAATGCAGAGTTCTTCCGCAGCCAACTGCCCTCAACATATTGAGCGACGTTTCTCTTATAGTGGCATTTGAGGTCTTTTATCGCTCCCAGAATCTTTGTTCCACTACCATTTTGTTTCCCAGGGTAAGTCTCATGCCATACTGGCCTTCCCACGCCTGATGCAACTGTCTGAGAATGACCCTTCTCATCCCCCACTCTTTGCATGCATAATTTCTCATTCAACGTGAATGTCTCTCTCATTCATATTTTTTCATATCAGCATAATGTTTCAGTTACATTTGTACTCCAAGGACTAATTGGTATATTCCAGGTTTTCCAATTATATTCAAGAAATAAAAATAATATTGCATAAAATGTTTATGTAAGGGGAAATATTACAGAAATCCTCATCTTTTGTGATGATTAAGAAGAGATGTTGAAAGACTAGCAGGAATCATAGGGCTATTTGGGACAATAACATTAATAATGATCAATCCACAAAAATCAAATCTTACAGAACACAACATGGGGGACCATGAAAGAAAAAGGTATGCCACTCAGTTTTCTTTTGAGTTAATTCTGTTGGATGAAGGATTAAAATACCTTAGCTTTAGTCTTAAACCAAATCAATACGAAAAGTAGGACTCGACATGGTTGTTAGCAAAGCTAGAAAAAAGGATAACTGTATGGAGCCATAGATGGATTTCTAGAGTAGGAAGACTGGTACTTGTAAAATCAGTACTAGAATCCATTCTGATATATTGGATTTTCTTGGCTTGGATTCCAAAGAGAATCCTAGAAAAGGCTGAGAAAATATACTTCAAATTCCTCTGGACTAGAAAAGCATAAAATATAGTCACCCCCTTGATCAAATGGGACAATCTTTCCAGACGAAAATTCCTAGGAGGGATGGGAATAAAAAATCTACATCTTTTGTGAAAGCGCTAGCAAAAACTTTAGGTTGGATACTACTAGCTACAAACAGCCTCTGGATGGAAGTAGCAAAAAGTAAATAGATTTATCTATAATATTTATAAATTGGATAAGAATCCCAAACAGTGGAAGACATGGGAAGTCAATTATTTGGAAATTTATTCTTGCATCAATTCCCCCAACAGAAGAAGGACTCGCTTGGAAAATCAGGAATGAAGAACATCTTCGAATAGGGATGGATCTCTGGCCTAAGAGCCAAAACAGACATATCCCCTCCCAAGATTTAATTAAAACATTGAAAACACAAGTTATCATTCACTTAAATCAAATAGCAGACCCAGATGTGTCTAATCGTTGGAAGCAGGGTTGGAAAAATGTAAACACATTAGGCCTCCCAAAAAATCAAGCAAATCAATGGAACAAAACATTATTGGAATTAAGAATCATGAGTGTCTGAATCATAAACATGTCAGACAAAATCATTTTAGCTTATGCAACCAATGGGCTCTACAGTCCAAAATTGGGTTATAAACGACTATCTATAGTCACACATATAGAAGAAAACACAATCATTGGAGGTAGAGCCTCTAGAAAGAAAAATTTCCACCAAAATAAAAACTTTTCATGTGGTGGACGTTGGAAAACAAAATCCCAATCTAGGAAAGATTCCAAAAATGAATCAATCCGGGACTAGGATCGTGTGTTCTCTGTAAACAAAACAATGAAACAACAACTCATCTCTTCATCACCTATCCATTTTCAATCCACACATGGGTAGAACAAAGGAAAAGAAGAAATATCCCAACATAATGGAATGGATCTACGGTGGAGGAAGCATGGACCAAATGGATCTCATCGACCGACACAACCAACCATCAAGCTCTCCTAATAATCACAACCTAGGGAATTTGGATAGCTTGAAACAAAGCAACTTTTTCAGAATTTCCCCTCAATCCTGGTAATCATTGTAATCACTAGTTTGGACATTCTCTCGTATTTCCCATAGAAGAAAGATGCTCCTATAATTAGAAACATAACAGAGGAATATATTGATAAAAGTATCTCATGGTATTTCTTTGATGTAGCCTCCCAAAAATATAAATATGAAGGTGGAGCTATCCTTCACTTCTAAGACAAATACTTTTTTCACATACAAATGGGTTTAGGACCTGGAACAAATAAGTATGCAGAACACACTCCTCTGAGACTTTTAATTTTTTTTTCTTCAAAAAAATATTGCAAAACTATTCAGTTTTTTGGAGACTCTATGAATGTGGTAAATTGGGTAAACAAAGTCCAAAGATGTCAAAATGTATATCTTCTAACAATACTAGAATAAATAATGCGACAATTGGAAAGTTTTTACGCCTACTCTTGTCCCCATGTTTAGAAGGAAATGAACGTGAATGCAAGTAAACTCTCCAAGAAGTGGCTAAGTATCACTCACGGTCATTGGCTTATAACAAAACATCATAACTTAATATTTTTTCAATACTACCATAGGCCCATCGATGAAATGGAAACAACAACATGAATCAACTTGAACCAACAAGAACGTATTTTTTTGAAAAACATGAAAAATATTTTGGATGAATAGTTTTTGCAGTACATAAACGAACACGGGACCTGAGACAAATTAGCTCGCCTGAAGACGAGTTATCACAAGATGAACATAAAGCATAAAATTCTTGGACAAACGTTTGTGAAGAACATAAAAAACACAAAGATGATATGACTAGATAATCTACTCTATTTGGATTATGCATGACAATTACATATGTAAAAAAAATCAAATGGTTGCAAAGCATCAAAAAGGAAAGGTATGAAGGCCTTCTGTAGATGTATTGTTATTATATTCTTAATCAAATTATGTTTTTTCCCTTTGGAATATATATATATATATGGGGGGGGTAGCTTAAGAGGTTGAGTGTCATAGGTTGTGAGCAGAAGGCCTCGGGGTTCAATTCTCGAGTGGCTATACATTGCTATATAAGAGCCTCACTTGATGTCTCCATCCGATTAGCTCCATAATAAGAAAAAATAGGGTGCATCCACTTAAGGTGGGACCCCTATGATTTCTTCCTATGGACGTAGCATCCCCACTAAAGAGTTTGTAAACCGCAACATAGACACGTATATAAGAAATGTTTATTTAAAACCAAATTAGATTTTAAAGAGCATTATCTATATCCAAAGTAAATTCTAAGTGAATTATTTAGATAATTATTTTTCAATAATGTTCGAAACCCTAATTAATCAAGTTCTTCTACACTTAGAAACATGTAGAAAATATTCATGGTCAAAAAATTATCCTCTCGAAACATAGATGAGATCAAATATGGTATTGTTCAAAGGGAATAATGCATGCCAAACTGAAGATGCACGATAAGGTAGGTGACTCGTGAGGGAGACTCAGAGACAAATATATGAACATGAGAATAAAATAAAATGTTGTATGAATTTTTTAACATTTTTTACTGGTATAAAATGGAGTCATCTAGTATACATGATGAAAGGCCTCAGCATGCCAACTATTATTAGTTTTATACAAATAATTAAATTAATATTAGATTATAGGTGTGGAGTTATAGATGATGAATAATGTGGAACACTGAAGTGTTGTGCTGCGAGTATTTGTAATTTGTATAAACTTAATAAAAAGGGGAAAATTGTTTTCTTTCATATCTATGCATGTTCTTGGTCTCTAAATGTGTATTGCAATGTATGTGTAAAAGTAAATATATGTGAGTGGTGAATTTTATAAGGAAATTCTTTAATACCAATAACTCATTAAGATGTTTAAATGTGTATAAAGATACTTCATATTAATTTCGTGAGAATATGTATATGCGTGAAAAAGGAGCAAATATAGTCTATAAAAGGGATACAAAAGGGATGCGAGTTTCATGGAGTAATTATGAGTTGTTCAACTATTTGTTGAATCATCTATGTACTTTTTGATATAATGATTATTTTATTAAGTTATTCACCCTCTAATGTAGAGGGGTATCGAAATGAATAATGTTGTTGAATAAGTTTGATATAATATAGAGTATATTGTTAACCATTTTCTCAATGTGTTCCTTCATGTTCCTCTACAATTGAAAGGTTATAAAAAATAAACAACTAATTAACTTATGGATTTCTAAATGTTTGTTACATTAACAATAATATGTTGTTTATATTTTGACCTTTGTGTAGAGATTTCTGTCTGTTACATTAGTGACACTATGTTGTTGATATTTTATCTCTGTGCATAGATTTTAGTGTTCATTACATTAATGGTAACATGTTTAGATTTTGATCTTCATGCATATATTTTAGTGTCAGTTATGTCAATAACAAGATGTTGTTTACATTATGCTCTTTGAGCATAAGTTCAAGTATTGGTTACATTAATGATAATACGTTGTTTACATTTCGATCTTCATACATAGATTTCATATTCCACTATTTTCATGACAATATAATTTTTATATTTTGATCTTCATGCATAGATTTCATATTTTGTTACATTAATCACTATATGTTTTCTACATTTTAATCTTCGTGCATAGATTTCTTTGTATTTTATATTGATGGCATTATGTTGTTTCTATTTTTATCTTTCACAATAGATATTAATGTTTTTTGTAAGCTCCACAGTAAAATTATATGAGTGTACAAAAAGTAGAGAGTGCATCCACAATAGGGTCATGAAGTTCAACAATATCCTGCCATGGATTCTCACAGGCCTATAACTGCTAAAACTTAAACTTAGACACATTACCCATCCATGCAGTATCATTATAAACATGTTATTGTTCATCTTCCATGCATGGGATGTCAAAGAACTATTAAAAAGCTTATCATTGAGTACATATAAAAGATGAGCAGTTTATCAAAAGAGAGTTGGTGAGTATGAAAAGCTAAGCACAAATGTATGTAAAGTTCAGAAGTAAGAATTTATTGACAACTAACATAACAATTAAAAACTGGAAATGAAAAAATAGAGAGGTTACTCAGAGTTGCAATCATATTCAACATCATCAAGATTCTCTTCTTAATTGGGACACCAGTTGTCCTTCAAACTGGAAGTGTTCTCCAAATATTTTTTAAATGGGAGAGCCTCTATTTTTTTTGAAGGAGGAGAGATCCACCTTCCTGATGCGCTCCACCTCATTTTTATTGCCACTCATGGAAATAATGTCCACTTTATCCTAAGTCATGGGGGACACTTTTCATCTTGATATTCATGAGTCTCCATTGATTTTGGAGACCAATAAGGGAATCTGTGAGGAAGAGGGATGGATAGACAAAAGTAGACAAGGAGAAGTATGAGAGTTGTTGTCCCTGCAAGAATTCGGATACTGCATAAGAACCCGAGTGAACATATTTTTAACATTCCAATAATTACTTTGACATACATGATGCCACTGACCTACTAGTTATTTCACCACCATTTCATCTTCTCATTCGTCCAACAGATTCCTCAAATGTGCGGGAACAAACTATCAAAACATGAATCTCAAAGGAATCTCCATTTCCTCTTTGTGAAAAGCTCCCCCTACCTCTACTAGCACGTCAAGGGGTAGATCAAATCGTTCTAGACATGTCTGCAACTGGAGAACGGATATTAATCCAATTAACTTGCGAATTATCAACTATACAAGAGAATTAGAGAACTAGAACACACACAAATCTAAGAAGGGGAGCCAAATAACATTTATGAACTTTACCAAACCCAAATAAGGATTCTTCCCAATGTGTTGAAGGGAATCACGGTCTTGATGCCAAAAAACACATAGAGATGTAAAATTTCCTCACTGAAACCCACGAAATAATCCACCCTAGTATCCATAGATCCATTGCAGGGAGATGCAATGATATTTGTACCCATACTCAAACTTCCCATGCCAACGACGATGAGGAGCATTAAATCCATAGGCTTAAAAAAATGAAACAATTTTATGGACATGGTATGTGGGATTAATTTAATCCACATGGTGGATAGAATGGTGGTTTTTTGTTCACATCCTCATGTGTCACGTGATCCTAAATGATACACACATTCAAGGAATGACAATCTAGCTTTTCCAAGTTGAAGCAATCTGTTTGGATAGCATCATTAGGGAGCATGGTAGGATCCAAATCTTGCAAAGTGGATAGGATGTGTACACCTTCATTTTCTAAATGATCCACTACAACATTGGGTTCTCTTTTCAATCTCTATTGAAAGGTAACAAATCCTAAGAGGGGAGCATAATTCACAACTTTGAAAAAGGAAATATTGAGTCTCCACCTTGGGGATAGCTTCTAGTTTATGGACACACCAAATTGAATTTTCCTTCCAAGGGTGATTATTAGGTGGGATTCACCCCGAACCTCTATAGGGAATAGAGACCATCGCTCAGTGATTTGAAGACTTGCAATGACCACGACTAGTTCAATTGCATTGTCTCTTTCATGACCGAGATTACCCTAATAGAGACGGATAATATTTCTTGAGTTATTTCTAAGACTCCTTCTAATCCAGCTGACACCGGATTCCCTTTTGAGGCTCCATTAACATTCCGTGAAAACCCATAGGAGGGGAGGACCAAATTATTGGGGTAGTAGAAGAACTAGGTCTGAAAGAGGGTTGTTATTGTTGCAAGGGAGGAGTTATACCCAATTTACATTATGATGTCTTCAAAATGAGTGGTTTTGAAGTCTTTTTCCTCTCAAGCTAAGATAAATAGAGTGTCAAGGATGTAAGATATCCAATTGTTCCAAACATTTTCCTTTGTTCTTAGCTTGCCTTCAAAAATTCTTTGATTTTGTTCTTTCCATATTTCCCAAACCGTGAATGTTGGAACAAGAGTCCACATGTGGTTGAGAATTTAATTTGAAAGGTTTTTTCATTCCAATTCATAATTGTTTGACCAGCATTCCCACAGACTCTATTGATTCTTTTGCAAAGAGGAGAAATACTATCTCGAATGTTATCGGAAAAAGAGCATGAGTCCAAGAGATGATCCATGGTCTTTTCCTTATTATTACATAAAGAACATAGGGAGGGTCCACATAGTATATGCTTGATGAGGTTGTCCCAAGTGAGGGAATTTTTTGGAATGACCAATCATAAGAAAGTGGTTACCATGGTCCAAGTTTTAATGCTCTATATTTTGGTCTATATGGGATATTTGGGATCTGTTGAATGCTAAGTGTGGAGCTATTAAGATTCTTTGAAAGTGAAGGATAACTTCGGATTGTATCCTTATCTTAGTATGTTTGGGTCGTGTTTACACCATATCTTTCTCTTTGGAAATTATTGACATATTTCTTCTTTGACCTCATGATGGATGTGTATCTCCCAATCCCTTGGATTCCTCTATGACCTGTACTCTTGTTGGATGGTCTCGATCCAAAAGTCCCTGATGAGAATATTTCTTGAAACAATAATAGAATTATGGGTCTCAAAACATTGGATGATCATGTTTAGATTGGGAAGTGGTTTTCAATAGTTTATCTAAAAATAGGAAAAGGCTTCATTTCGTATCTCCCAAAAGTTGTGCTGGTGAGCCAAGTATCTCTATGAGTTGGAAGTGTTCCAAATTAGAGACCCATGGATAGAAATATTGTACCTGATGATATCGTGTGGGCCCCAATTAGAAGCATATTTCCTATTCTAGAGCTAGGCCCAAGGATTAGAGTTTCTTGGTTCCTAGTTCCACCAAATTTTGGTGCTTAGGAACCCATTAAATTTGACTGGATCTCTCAATCCTAAACCTCCTTCTGACTTGTGTTTGCATACTATGTCTCATTTTACCAAAGACCATTTGGAAGGGTTTTTGTCGCCTCCCCAGAGGAAAGTGCTTTGAAAATTTCTGATGGCTATTAAGAC
This sequence comes from Pseudotsuga menziesii, assembly GCA_001517045.1. NCBI lineage: Eukaryota > Viridiplantae > Streptophyta > Pinopsida > Pinales > Pinaceae > Pseudotsuga > Pseudotsuga menziesii. Next base: position 47,415 of record LPNX010183179.1, read on the forward strand.
CCACTTAGGAGAAGAAAAAACCAAGAAAGGGAGAGAGACATTTTGTGTAGGACCGAGATATTCATATATGCTACTTTAGGAATAGTATGTTGTTTACATTCCAATCTTCGTGCATAGCCTTTCAATGTGCATTACATTAATGATTGTATGTCTCTTGGGACTTTGTGCATAGATTTTTGTGTTTGTTACATTAATAATGTTATATTTTTTACATTTTGATATTCATGAAATGATTTTAGTGTTTATTACATTAATAAAATTATGTTGTTTACACCAATTCATATCATAATTAAAATTAATTATTTTTAATTATGGAAACTAGATTACATAAAGGCATTGATTTTATTGTTTGTGCATTTATTTCAGTTTTTTTTGAATAGATTGCCCCCAATCGATCCAATTTCATATAACCATGGAACTTTATCTCATAACCACCCACATATGTTTTAGTAAGATTTGATAATTTTATGTGGGGATTTCATGGGATGAATCAGTCCTTCAATTTGCTCATATTACACATATTTAAAGGGGTAATAATAAAAAGTTTAACCCATAAAATATCACATATGTTTAATAGTATTTGATAATTACGTTTGGGTACCGTGGGTTGAATAATCCTCTTAAACTATTCCTATTACATTTATTAAATGACTTAGCGAAAAACAACTTGCATTGAAATTTGCATAGGGAATAATAATCCATATGTAACAAGGATTGACATTGAAGAAAGAAACTATTAATATTTGGATGCAAGAGAGGTAGTTTATTGATTTACCACAATATCTTAAGTTAAATATTTGAATAGTATTTTATTTCAACCTTTCTTTTCATATGATTGAGATCAAAATATGGAAAACTAACATGTTTGGTTGTGTGAAAAGCTGAAGAAGATAGATTAAGATTTAACACTACTTAGTCTAGATTTGTTATTGATTATGAGCATCATTTTAGATTCTTACCATTGATATTTTTCATTATCCAACATTGTTACCTTATTACTATTTAGCTTACTTTTCATGTAACCTTTGAAGTAGCATTTTTCATAGTACTTTATGTTTTCAGCCAACTGACTAATGTGAGTAACGTTAAAATGAAATCATATACATATCAAACATATACATATACATAATGATCGTCATCTAAACATTTTAAGAGGCCTCGCAAGACTGAAACCATCCTAGATCCATCTTAACAGAAGATCTATCATACACCAAGAGAGATCGAATATCTTGAGGTGAGAACCCTTTATTGAGTTAAATTACAAACTTAAAAAGTGTTTACACCTTGAAAGATTTGATCCCTCTTGATGCATGGAAAATTTGTAGTTAAGATGGATATAAGATTGTTTTAAAACCATCACATATAGGTGATGTTAAATGTTTTTTTAATAATGGACATGTAACAATGAATCTCTCTAATTTCATGGTAAAATAAATAATCGTGTTATATATACACAACTCTATTTCTTTGGAGAGATAGGGATCTAGTCAATTGTGTTAAGATGAACAATTAGACACACTATGGACAAAATTAATTTGATCATGAATAACAACCAAAACCAAAATATATGCACATAAACAAATTAATCAACAAAATACAACAAAATACACTACGCACATTTTTGTGACTAGTGTAATAGGAAACTAGGGCTAGGCTCGTATTTGTTTGACACAAAGTCATTTTTGCTTCACTGCCACTATACGTGTAAGCATACCAATGCTACCTCATATGTAACACATAGAAGTAATTGATATTTGAACTTGTGATGCCTCAAGGAGTGCCTTAACAATGCACCTTATCACCAATTATACTATACTCCAACAACACATGTCTAATTACAATTATTAGTAATGTATTAAAACATTAAACTTTTCATCTAGCTATTAATTATAATAATTAAAATCATACTAATACATTAAACTTTAAATTATATATATGGAATATGAAGTCATTATTAATTCATTTTACCCAAAATAATTTAAACAATCATTCATATATATAAACCGGAATAGATGAAATCATTGTTAATTCAAGTTTTACCTTAAATAATTTAAACAAATATTAATTTTAAACAAATTTACTTGTAAGCATTCCCCAATCATTTTAACTCTCGAATGGTTCTTAAATATTTAATAGTTAAAAGGAAATAGAGTTGCAAATATATCACAATCGTGGTGACAAAAAGAACTTTTGTAAATATAACATATATGTGCTTTTTTTTAATAAATTAATTGATATATTGTATCATATATTTATGTCAATTTTGGACCTATAAATATATAAATAAAATTAACAATATTTAAAAATAATAATAATTAAAATAAATATATATTATTTAATATATTTTAAATGATTATTATTTTTACATTAAAAAAACCATTGTTTTTATTTGGAATTTTATATGTCATTAAAAAAACATGTTTTTCCAAAAATATATGATAATTTATATTATATTAAAATTAGCTATTGTTGGGTGAAATAACTCCTGAATTCTTATTATTTCTCCATATAATGCATTTATTTATACCTTTACAATGACTCTTGGGATCACACATTCGAGAGTCTCTTCATATTCCTAATATTTACAATAACGTATAATCCTGACGGATTATATTCCAACAATCCCCCCCTTAATCCAAAGGGGTGTTAGTAAGTCCGAGCATGTTTCTGAATCTTTCAATCTTTTCTCGTCCAAGTGCTTTGGTGAAGATGTCTGCAACTTGATCATTTGTGGAACAATGTCGAAGATGGACTGTCTTGGCCTCTACATGATGTCGAAGCAAATGATACTTTGTGTTGATGTGTTTGGTTCGATCATGGAATCTAGGATTCTTAGCCAGCTTGATTGCAGAAGTATTGTCGATCAATAATGGAGTGGAGTTCTCTTGTTTTTCTTGCAAATCTTCAAGTATCTTCCCGAGCCATACTATTTCTTTCATTGCTTCAGCTGTAGCCACATATTCTGCTTCTATTGTTGAATCTGTCGGAACTGAATGTTTGCGTGATATCCATGAGACAGATGTTGATCCAAGACTCATAGTGTATCCAGAAGTTGATACTCCTGTCTCCTTATCGCCATCAAAATCTGAGCCTGAGTACCCAATAAGTTTGAAGTCATCCACCTTAGAGTACTTGAGTCCAACGTGTTGAGTCCCCGTCAAGTATCTTAGAACTCTTTTTGCAGCTGACCAGTGTCCTTCACAAGGTTTATGCATGAACCTTGAAAGTATGCCAACAACATAAGAAATATCTGGTCTAGTTGTTGTAAGGTAGATAAGTCTTCCTATAAGTTGTCGATACTTGGTCGTGTCCTCAAATTCTTTTCCTTCACTTGATGTGAGCTTCAGTTTCTGTTCCATTGGAGTAGAGATAAGGTTGCATTCTATCATTGAAAATTTGTCTAGTAGTTCTGCAACATATTTTTTCTGAGATAGGAATATGTACTTAGGATGTTGAGTGACTTCAATTTCTAAGTAATAGTGGAGATGTCCCATATCTGTCACTTCAAAGATCTTTTTCAAATATTTCTTTATGGATGCTATATAGCTCTCATTGTTCCTTGTCATCAAAAGATCATCTACGTACACCACAAGATACACAACAGATCTTCCAACTTTCTTTATAAACAGTGTTGCATCATCAAGATCAAAATGTTCGAATTTTAACTTCAAAAGATGCTCGGTTAATTTTTCATACCATGTGTGACGCACTTGTTTTAGGCCATACAAGGATTTGACAAGCTTGCATACCTTTTGTTCTTTTCCTTTCACAACAAAGCCTTCTAGCTGAGACATGAAGACATTCTCTTTCAATTCTCCATTCAAGAAAGCAGTCTTCACATCCATCTGATGAACTTTCCACCCATTTTGAGCAGCTAAAGAGAGTAAGGTACGGATGGTAGCCCATTTTGCTGTAGGAGAAAACATTTCTTCATAGTCAATTCCTTCCTTCTATGCATAGCCTTTTGCTACAAGCCTCACTTTGTGCTTGTCAAGTGAGCCATCTGATCTGTATTTGTTCTTGTACACCCACTTGCAGCCAATTGGTTTTGTTCCAACTGGAGGGTCAACCATCTTCCAAGTTCCATTCTTCATGAGTGCATCATACTCATTCTGCATAGCTTCTTTCCACTCAACTCGAGTAGAAGCTTCTTCAAAGGAAGTTGGTTCAAAGTTAGCAGATAAATTACATTCACAATCAAATGATACATCCATGTCATCACCTGAATTATCTGCTTCTCCTCCATCTTCATGTCTTTTTGAACTTCTTGTTCCCGTCTTTCCAACTTCATCCGGATGGACACTTTCAAGTGTCTTTGTGGCCCATTTAGGCATCTTTCGTGATGGTCCTGGTTGATCAGCTAGTGGTGCTTCATTTTATTCAAGGTTGAGTCTTCCCATTCTCTCAATCACATCATCCAGTTGAATCTCTTGTTTACGTGAAGTAGCATGAACTTCTTCATGCGGGGGAGTTGGTGCTTCATATGGAAATTCCAAAGGTTGATCCAAAATAGGAACCCCCCCTTCAAGGTTTGGAATTTCATATTCATTTTCAGAATATTTCTTTGGATGAGGATATTTTTCCAAATGATCAAGTTGTCTCTCAATGGACTGGTCATTTTTATTAGTCTCAATAAAAATGACATCTCTGGAAATAACAAACTTCTTATTTACCTCATCATATAGACGGTATGCCTTGGAGTTTTCTTCGCACCCCAGGAAAATGCATTTTCTGCTTCGAGCACCAAGCTTTTTTCTTTGCTCCTTTGGAATCAAGGCATAACAGGTGGAACCAAAAACTCTAAGATGCCTGACTAAAGGGAGATGGCCAAACCACATTTCATGTGGAGTCTTGTTATCAAGAGCATTTGAGGGACTTCTGTTTCTCAAATAGGCTGCACATTTCACTGCATCACCCCAAAACATTAGTTTTACATTCTTAAAAAACATCATTGAGCATACCATATTCATTATGGTTCTGTTCATTCTTTCTGCTACACCATTTTGTTGAGGATTATAGGGAACTGTAGTCTGATGTGCAATTCCATGTTGGCAAAGATAATATTCAAAAACATTTGAAGTGTATTATTTCCCATTGTCAGTACGAAGTGTACCAATTTTAGATTGTGCTTGTTTTTCTATCAATGCATGAAAGTCCTTGAATGTTTGAAATGCTTCTTATTTTGTCTTTAATGAGTAAATCCAGCACATTCTTTAGTAGTCATCAACAAAGGTCATAAAATACTTATTCCCATTGGCAGAAGGAGTTGTCATTGGGCCACATAAATCAGAATGCACTAATTCTAATTTCCTACTTTCTCTGAAATTAGATTCATGGAATGGCAGCTTACTGTGTTTCCCTAATATACATGCATCACATTTGCTCTTCTCTTTGGGAATGGTGGGAAAACCAAATACACCATTCTTTCTCAACAAACGAATACTGTTATAATTTAGATGAACAAATCTTGCATGCCACAATAAACTTGATGACAAATTACCTTCTCCATGCTGAGAGAGGTAGGCATAGTTCTGAACCCTTACAGATGAATCCTTTAGATTCAGCATCTTCCCATCTTCGTATCCAGTCATGATGACTTGGTTGTCAGAGGACTTTCTTATTTCTACGATTCCATCAAACATGTGGATGGAATGGCCTTGCTGTCGAATCTGTACCAAGGATAGCAGGATTCTCTGCAACTCTGGAAGATAAAGAACATTCTTCAACAAGAAATCAGGGAATCCAGGCATCTTCAGCCGAATGGTGCCCATTCCCTTTGGTTTAAGACTTGACTCTATCTGCAAAGTAAACTATGCGATTTATTGTTTCATTAAGTTCTTCAAAACAGTCTTTTCTAAAAGTCATGTGTGATGTTGCACCAGTATCAAATAGCCAACAATCTGTGTAAGATGAAAGTGAAATCATGTCATTAATACCAAGATTACAATGTGCAACAATACAATGAGCAGAATCTGAAGATTTACTAGCATATTGGTTCTTATTGTCATCTTTCTTCTAGTTATGACTGTCTTTTATGGAGTCGCACGAAGCCCAGAACTGATATGCTGTGTGTCCAATCTTTCCACAATGCTTGCACTTCAAATATGATCTTTTGCTAGAGTTGTTTCTGCCTCCTCTACCTTTGAAGTTTCTTCTTCCTCTGCCTCTCATGCTGCTTTCTCCTTTGGGATGATCTTTGGATTGGTCTTTGGTGTGGTTCTTTGCTTTTTGAGCAAAGCAAAGTGATTGAATCTTGCAACTAAAACAATAGGAGAAAAAAAAGAAAGAGTAAAGGTGCAGGTCTAAGTCTCTGCCACCTTCCTCAAGCTTTACAACAATGTCAATGTCTCTGCTATTAAGTGTATTTCTTGAAGTATATGAATACCATGCACTATCATATGAATAAATATTGAATTCAGCCAAGAGAGATCACTCACACATGGAATTCGCAGCTCTCAAAATAAATCTCAGTTATCAAATGCAATCTCAGCTCTATATTCATTATCTTGGCAGCATATACAATCATTCAGTTCGTACAACTCAAGAAATAAAGAGCCTCAACTTTAAACCAACCAAATAGTAGGGTTCATGGAAGATGATAGTTGTCAATAATTTCATAAGCAAATTTTTAGCACTAGAAGAACTGCTCAGCAATACGCTAAAGGAAATACCATTGTTTGTGAACTGGTTACACAAATGTACAGTGCTCACACAAAGGCACAACTCTATAAAAAACACAGGATTAGAATGCAACCTTCTTGTCTTGTCAATGAAGTCTTCACGGTCTCCATGCAAATGTATGAGAGCATGAGTCTCCACCGTGTTCGCTCATCAACATTTGCAAATTCTTACAAATACTCAATTCAAGTTTCTAGCAGAATTCAAGTTTCCAGCAGACACAGACTTATATTCTTCAATAGATATGTCTTGAACTCATACGTAGCATATTATTTCTCCATCAAGTCAAATACACATCGATCATGCCGCATCATATACACCGTAGAGTCGTCCTATTAAACTTCATGCATAAAACTAGGGCAAAATTAGGTTTCCCAATTGTCACAAGCAGTTATACCAATAGCACTTTACCTCCACGCATTTGACAAAAGCTTGAGTCTCCACCAACAGTCTGCAATCACCAATATTTAATGTATTCATAGTAGCAAGAAGTCTTCACCAATTCTTAGCAAGTCGTAGCTCTCAAACTATAATGTAGCTTCACTCTCAGCCCTCCGAATACATCATCACGAGATGTCACCAACATATGAAGGTCAAGGCTCTCAAGATACAATATTACATACACCAATACATCTGCAACCATACATTATCGTGACAGCAAATACAATAGAATGCATAGTTTCCTCGCAGCTCTTTAAAGGAATTTATGAGACAGCACAGTCACACAATCACGACTGTCACACAAACTCGTTGAGAATGATGGGAGTTTTGGAAAAGAGAGAAGGCTCTATGTGAAAAAGAGACCGTGAAACAAACTTAGGGTTAGGTATATATCAAGCTAATTCAAACGTTCTCGCAACGAGCAGTCAAAACTGAGCAGCAGATTGAGGAAACGCACCAATTCATACCTCAAACGCAGGTCTAGGACCATAACGCATACAATGAATGGACGCAGGTTAGTAGGATTGGCAGTGAGCAGCAAAATAATGCACAAAATTATGGCACTCGGGTTGTAGGAGAAACACAGAGGAAAACTGACAATGGACTGGCATGCAGGCAGCATACCAAGACCGGAATGCAGCAGCAGGAGTTATGGCAGGTGGCTCTGATACCACTGTTGGGTGAAATAACTCCCGAATTGTTATTATTTCTCCATAGAATGCATTTATTTATACATTTACAATGACTCTTGGGATCACACATCCGAGAGTCTCTTCATATTCCTAATATTTACAATAACGTATAATCCTGACGGATTATATTCCAACAGCTATAATAAATATTAATATATTTTAAATAATTGGCATTCATTTCTTTATCTTTTTAAGACTATAATAATATTACAAATTCTTTTATTTTCGAGAGTTATGTTGTCATATATTTTTATGAAAGCCTCCTAAAGCGACTTGGAAAACTTTACACCTCATCAAATATAAGATCGCCCCATTTGTGATAATCATCACCGTCTTTATTTAAAAATATAGGAATAGATAAAAATAATTGTTTTGTTTATTCCATTTCAATTCTCATTAATCATATATTAAATTCTTAATAAATATATTACTATAGTTTTTTTATTTTGTTGAAAATGATATAAAAATTGATGTTACTTGTAATATTCAAATTTTTTTGTCAATATAACCATAAAATTAATTATTTTGTTTATTCAATTTCAATTTTCATTAATCATATATTAAATTCTTAGTAAATATATTACTATAGTTTTTTAATTATGTTGAAAAAGATATAAAAATTGATGTTACTCGTAATATTCAAATTTTTTGTTAATATAACTTTGACTGATAAAAGTTAGTAACTCAAGTCGTATTGTGTTCACGAATAACAACAAAATAACACAAATTCTTAAAAATATTTGTAACTACACTATTACAAACTTCGAACTTCGAATACTGTTGCATGTGGGGAGGTAGAGAATGGGATTCAATTCGGCGTTGAAAGCAATCTACGTGCCCATAAAAGGACATGCCCATCCCACACTCCTGTCACTGTATCTCCCAATTCTTGTACCTATCCTTTGACACTTGTTACTACTAAAATTTCGTGCATTCAATGACCCGACGTATTGCACACAACATTTATCCAAATTATATTGTTTACAACTCATTTCCTACTGTGTATTTCGTTGCAAATTTGTAATACTGAATATGACAGTGCGCCGGTTGTGATGAAAACACAAATGAGAAACAATCAGAGAGAGTAAACTGAAACTTGCTTATTTTTCATTGCTAACCACACATATTTATATAATCCTGAATTGTCAATTCAGACATTGATCTAGATAAGAGATATCTAGGATTCTAATTGTTTCTTCTAGGCTCTTCTCTTCACTTAGTTAACATCTTATTTATTACAACCATATTTCTATCAACCACTCAAGTATCTAGAAACTAACCTATTTTTCTAGGTCATCTTCTTATGTCACTTGCTCAATAGGTCATCAACTCAACAAGTATGAGTTACATATTCCAACACTCCCCCTTAATGAATACTTGTTGTTTATATCTTCACTTTTGCTTGGTGCTTTCTCAGTGTCCTTGTTTTTGGTTGTTTTGGTCTTTATCTGGGTCATGTCCACATCTGGTTGTCTTCACTTGGCTTTAATGTGCTGCTGAACATTATATGGGCTTTCCCTCATCAAAAATCACCTTGGGATTTTGCAGTTTACCCCTAACCATTACAAGTCTCTAGTGGTTTTGGCTTACCACAAACCATGCATCTCATCGGTGGTTTCTAGCTGACCACGAACTTTCATCTATCACAACAAGTGGTTTTCGTTGACCACGAACCTCACATACAAGTGGTTTCGGATCACCACAAACCTTGTGATGGGGAAACAAATTTTCATTGGACACACTTGCTTGGGCTTTCTTCACTATGGGCTCTATCCTCGAACTTTGTGCTTCTACTTCTTTTGTACCCGCATAAACTCGATCATTGATGTCAATATAAAAAACAATCCATCTACCAAGATACATGAGTGCCATCCGCTATGCTCGCTAGCTCTTTAGGAATGATTTTCACCTACATGGTTCATCAATATGCTAAACATAGCTTGGTCCGAACATATGAACACTCTAAGATTAACTCACACTTCCCCCTTTAATCGAAGATTCATCTTCTTCAATCTAGCATCAAGTTACCACACGAGTACACATATCACTCTTGTACATCTCATAGTGGTTAATTCCATAACTTGATGTCACATCCTCCATTGCAGAAGAGGATAACTTTGTGCATTCTGCACCACAACACATATGCATGAACAACACGGGCAGACCTTACAACAACCTGAGGAATTCAACTTGCCTATGGCTAAGCTTTGCAACTTGGACCAAAAACTCTGGGGTGTCGGGTACAACCAATCATGCATCCCTTACATCACATATGCATCATTACAACACTTCATCTCATGTACAATAAGCATGCTTTACAACAATATCAACGTTACCATCACTTTATAGTACAAAACATAAGCCCAAAATATTACAAGTCCATTACATATGCCCATTTACATATCAGCACTATGCATACATTTTGCATCGCACTGGAATCTTCTTGCCTTTTCTTCTATCAGCCTTTGTCTTCTGCAGAGACAATCTTTCAGTGCTTCTTCTTTGATTTTTGTATCTTTCATGCAACTAACCAATTGTTGCATGGCATATGTTTTCTTGTTGGATTGCACAATGTCCAACAAAGAAACCTATAACAATGGATTCCCAAAATTAATTGATGCACCACTTGCCATGATTTTACATACTATAAACTTGACAAACTAAACTTTGACTCAATTAACTTGTCCTCGACTTCACTTTGAACTTCAACATCAATATCAATATAACTTGACTCTAATTCCTTACAACAATAATCTCTCAACTTTTAACTTGACTTTGACTCCATAAAACTCAAGTCCAAAACTCATACCCATTAAATTAATAGCCCAAACCTTCTATATTTATGGCACTCACTAACTTTGTGGACTTCTATGCCAACTATGATGACCCTTACCTTTCACTTACCTTTCGTGACCATTGCAAGCAATGTGTCTAAACAAAATCCATTTTGTTTTGAAAATATCATGTCTCACTTTTATGAGAGGGGCCACTCACTTTAAAGCATAAGACACCAAAGTCATACTTTTATGACATGGCGTGGCGTGACACTATGGATATTTTTGACCGTACCATTAGACTTTTATGAAAGGTATTCCAATGCCATGCCACACTAAAAACAAAACTATATCATATTTTGGGATGGGATTTTTTTATATTTGACACCACTTCTAAGATAGATCATTATTATATGAAACACATATACCTTCATTTATAAGTTACCCAACGCAAAATTCCATAAATCTTGACTAGTCCCTTACAGGTTACAACCGTCGACGATTCTTTCCCTTTAGCCATGTTTAGATGGTTCCAGTCGCCACCACTCTGCTTCAAACATTTTTTCCGCTTCTAGGACAACGATCTCAGAGATTACGAGTCTTCAACAATAATGAAATCTTTTTCTTTCTCCTTTACTGCTGGTCTTGGCAGAAACGTTCCTTAAACACGAATCTTTTGGTAGCTCATGATGTAGAAAGATGGGGTCGGCGTCTCTTTCCTTGGCATCAAGAAATGGATGGTGTCTCCTCTCTTTAACACATGGTCGACTTCGTTAATGACAGCGGGATGCTCCGCTCACGCGAGGGTGGATCCTCCAGTCAACAACTTCTTCATCAAATATGTGGATCACACTTTTGTTCAGTGTTTTTCCAGGGCTAAACAACGGCTTCTTCTACGGATCTGTGGATCCTCCTCTAGCTTCACTTCTTCTAACAAAAGAAACACTCTTTCATTTTTCTCATTCAAAAGTGGTGGGAAGTCTTTGACACAACGGTGATATCAACAAATGGAAACTTTGATTCTCCCAACTTGTGGTCTCCTCCTTCACGGAAACAATACTCTCTTTTTAGCTTCTTCAAGCCCATAAATAGTAGACAACTCCTTCACTAGCAGCTACAATCATAGAACTGCAACAACAGGAATGATTGAGGGAGTATACTCCATATCTACTGCCACTGCTAGATATGAACCAATCTAGCTATTACAAAACAAGACTCTTACGCACAACGGACTAACAGAATTTATCATCCAGCTACAGACTCACACAATTATCAAAAACACATAAAACAATCACTCTGCAATTCGATCTCCTACTCTATCCTCTATTCCTATGATTCGATTTGCTACTCTATCCTCTATTCCTACGAGGATATGATTTCTCTTACTTCTCCCTCATGATCCTAGGCACTCCCGTGAGGGAGTCAAGCCCAGACACCAGCTCTAATACCATGATGAAAACACAAATGAGAAACAATGAGAGAGAGTAAACTAAAACTGATTTATTTTTAATTGCTAACAACACATATTTATACAATACTAAATTGATCTTGGACATTGATCTAGATCAAAATCTAGGGTTCTAATTGTTTCTTCTAGACTCTTCTCTTCACTTAGTGAGCATCTTATTTATTACAACCATATCTCTATCAACTACTCAAGTATATAGAAACTAACCTATTCTTCTAGGTCATCTTCTCATGTCACTTGCTCAATAGGTCATCAACTCAACAAGTTTGAGTTACATATTCCAACACGTTGTTATACATTTGTGATGAAGGATCATTTCTCGTGTAGAGAGTTGTCTTATACACCCATTTTAATTTGAGTTGTTAGATGTAGGAAGCTACTACAGGTTTCCATCGAAGCTACTGTAGGTTGCAGGTTACTGCAGAAGTCGTTACATGTTGCAGCAAACGCCAGTTCTTTTAGGCTATGTTGAATAGATTCATACATGGTGTGGAAGGTAGTTACAAACACAGTCTGAGCAGTAGGTAACAATGGAATGATTCGTTATCTAAAGAGTCGAACCCTTTCCACCATTTCACCTTCCATTAGTAAGGTATTAAATTATCACCTTCCATTAGTAAGGTATTAAACTACCAACCCATGAAGGACAGAGGAATTTTTGCCTCTAGTTGACTTGGAAGAGGGAATTCTTAACTTTGTAGTAATTTTTTGAGCTGTTTCGAAGTGTTGTAGTGATTTAGAGTCAATGACCATAGTGGGTTCTCAGGTTTTCACATTGTATGTGGAGTGAACAAAAGCTAAGGTGTGGCTCTATGTATGTAGGAGAGGTCTGTAATTTTTATTTTTATTTTGTCAATGGACAACAATAAATTTGATTCTATGATTTATTTTATTTGTTTCTGTTATTTATTTTATTTGTTGTTTATTTGACAAATGTTGTGAGTGGAGTTATGAGTATGGATATTTGGTATAGCAAGGGGCTACAACTCCTTTGTGAGTTGCAACTCTATTGAATGATGCAACTCCTTCGTGATTGTGATTGTTTTGAGATACTTCCATTGTGGGACTCTGATATCAGCCTTTGTGGGTGTAGCAAGTGGTATCATAGAAGGGTGAACCTTTGGATGAAGAGAAAGTAGAATCCTAAGGATTGGAATTATTCTACCATAAGAGTGGAGTTGGTACAATAGTTTCCATAAAGAGTATTGGAATTTGGTAAGATAGAGGAGAGTAGTCTGTTGGGTAGAGTTATATGACCAAGTGACCAAAGTAGGCCTCTAATAGTGTAATTGGGTAGATGGTGTAAGGTGTAATACAACTCCAACCTTGAATGGTATTGGGTAGAGGTTATGGAGGATACACTATTTAAAAATATGCAAGTGGAGGTTCTCATTGCACTTATAGTAGAAGAATAAAGAGGGATTTGTGTTGAAGTTGTAGTGTGGGAAAGTCCATGTTGCATGGAAAATTGCAACATGAAAGGAATAGGGATTCTTGTGGTGAGAGGACGAACCAAAAGTAGTAATGTTGGTTGAGTGGTAGTGGAAAATGTTTCCAGGCTTATGCAACAAATGTTGAGGAGGATGGATGCCTTCTAATTACCTTAGCGGAGGGGAAGGTTTATAATGAAAGTGATCTGAAATAATGAGTAAGAAGAGGAAGATGCATAGCTACACCAAATGAAGATAGAGATGTCGCAGTTTTATGGAAATGTAGAATCGGAGAAACTAATGGAGTGGATTGAAGACATGGAGGGTTATTTTGACTTCCATGAAATTGAAGGATCCCATCAAGTTAAGATTTCCTAGTGAAAATTGAGGAGCGATGCATATGAATGGTGGAAGCACTTCAATATGGATAGAAAATGGAGCTGCAAATTAAAAAAAACCATAATTGGGAGAAGAAGGACATCAGGCTCATAGGTGAGTATGTGAATTCAAAATAAAAGTTAAGGATGAATAGAATTTTAGAGAGGTTAAAACATAATGATATATGTGTCGAGAGTTTTTTATAAAAGTTTTGTAGAATGACCACGAGAGTTGGTTTTGTACAAGATAGTGAGGAAGAGCTCATGTGATTTCTGGATACATTGAAATTGTCCATCCAAAGGAGATACGTGGATAAGGTGTGGTCATTAATGGAGGCCTATCACTTATACTTAAGAGTTGAGGAGGGGCCTATGAAGAGAATGCATGCAAGTAGGAGGAGAAGGAGAGTGAAGTACTTATCTTGAAGGTGGATGAAGAGAGTGGTGATTGTGCCAGTGGTGTACATGGTTGAGGAAACTGGCGAAGGAAGTGTGTGTGAAATACATGTTGTGGATAGCATGCCACACAATAGTGCTACAAAAGTATAATTGCAACAATGATATTGAGGTAAAGAAGTTTGGGTAGCAAACTTAAGAGATAGTAACGTGTTGTGTTGCAATACAATGTTGTAGTAATAAGTGGAGTGGTAGAAAATAGTGGTATGGTAGTAGTTGGGTTGTAAGAAGAGGATGTACGATAATGGTGGAAAATGTACAACAAATTAAAGTTCATTGTAGCAGAGGAGTTGTTGCAATGAAAGGTAATGGACATATGCATGAGCAACAAGAATTAGCAGATATCAATGAGACAGTGGTAAATGTGAATAATTAGGATATCAATGAGATAGTGGTAAATGTGAAGAATTAGGATGAAAGGGGGTTGTAACAACCATTGGGTTCGAAGAAAGCATCATTGATAAGAGAATATTTGAGGTAGTGGAACTGTTTGGATGACATTTGTAGCAAATTCCAAGGGTGGATGAGTTGTGCCAAGTGGTGGAAGAGATGAGGGTTATATTAATGGAGAAATTTTTAGGTAAAGATGATGCAAGATCAAGGAAAAGATGCGAAAATTTTCTTTTCAAGAAAAATTGCAACAGTACAGATTTTGAAGAGGAAGACAAGGAATGTAAAGTTGAGAAGAGGTACAGTTCAATGGTTTAAAGTGTGGCAGAGGAGGAATAAGAAGAGATAGAAATTCATTTTCTTTAGCAGTTGATGATTTATCGATGGCTACCTTAACAATATACTCATGATTTTCAACCAGGGGACTCTGATGCAGAAGCATCCCTGCTGCAGAGAGATATCATGTAACACTGATTAGACTTTGCGTATTTAGACATAGCAATACTATAGGCGACAAAAAAAGAAAAGTTGTTGCAGGTTGTTGTATACGCTGCTACATGTTGCAACAGGTCCTTGTTCTTGCTATGAAAAGCAATTTTCATATTTTTGTTGCATTCATTAGTGGCTCAGAATCCAAGAGTTTGATTTGTTTACCAATATGTGAATCACTTCTTGTAATGAGGGAATAATAAAATGGATTAGCGGCATGCTATTTGGGAGATTGAAAAATGGTGTTCAATTGGGGTGACTATACAAAGCACATGAGGCATATACACGATAGTTATATGAAACAAATTTAGGCATTGTTGGACGATTTTTATACATGGTGTGGAAGGAAATTAGAAACACAATTCTAACAGAGTTTAAGAAGCAAGAAACAATGGAATGATTCATTGTTTGATAGGATGAACTATGTCCAACATTTCACCTTCTATCAGTGAGTTATTAACACTAAAAATTAAAAGGCAGACAGAAGAGCTCTATGGCTCGCTTACATAAGGAATGGTCAAACCAATTCAATTGATTACTGTGAAGAAATTACAATATATAGTTGTAGCAAGCTGTCACGTCCCCATCCCTCAACCGGCGAAGAGGACACGACGAACATCAACACAGCCGAGCAAATCGCCCCATGAACATTGACAGAAATCAAATGCTGAAAATGAAACTTGCAAGCATACACAGATGCATAGTCTTTATTCATACAGCGGAAGCAAACATACATAAACATTTCCAGCATTGAGCATGTTCATCATTTCACATAATACAGTATATAAATTGCAGAGGTGAAGTAACAACAGCACTTATCTTTTGATGAAGAATTAACCCGCAACCAGCTATGCCGCTGCAACGTTCCACCCAACCATAGGCCAGCGCGCTCATCAGTCTCTCAGCAGTGCTGTCACCCCCGAGCTAGGCATGATTCCTTCGGAATAAGGGTCAATTGCAGGCTTATACATAGCCAAGGGGACATAAACAACAAACCAATGCAGCTGGGTTTCACAGGCTTTCAACAGACAAGCCAAGCCAGCACAGTCCAAAGACTAACCATTGCACTCAGGCAATTACTTAGCTGTCATAGTTAAATAGGGAAACACGGAGTTTTTCTTGGCCCTATCGTGGCCAAAACAACTCAGCAACAATACCCAAACCAAGGTAACAACAACAACCCAATTTCACAATGAAAACGATGGAAACTACGCACAGTCCAAAACAGGGAAACTCAGCCGACATATTGGGAATCCACAGTGGCCCAAAACGAATTTGAGCACCACATCCCACACAACATGGGTGAAATCAACAGTTTGTCCAAGGCAATTGAGCCACGGGAAGACCCACACAGACCGCGCTGGAAACGAATTTACAGACTCCCAGCTTGGGCATGGGTAATAATCAACGCAGAACCCATAATCTAGCCCATGGGGAAAGGATTCAGCCACTCCATTCACCAATCCGTAGAGGAAAACGACGTGGGTAAAACCTAGGAAACTCCTATGCGTGAAAATGAGAAACAGGAGGGAAATTCTCTGCGTGAGAATGCACTGCAGTCAGGAGGACGCGAATTGCAAGTGCCTGAGCATTTAGCAACTCGTGGAGAGGAAGAAAATGCCTGCGTGAGACCAAAATCACCCAGAGCCTGTGCGTGAGGAGCCAACAGACCAAAATCGTGGTGAGAGTGAGTCGACCAGGGAAGAGTGCATGAGGGAGAAGAATGGGCAGACATGGGTGGAGTGAGCAAGTGGGTAAGGCTGACAGCCTGCCACAACCACCACCTCTTCAGCAATAACTCCCCCAAACACCAGCTGAAGCATTAAAGAGGTTAACAAGGGAAGATGGAAAATCAACAAGGTGACAAAACATGGGTTTTTCCCCCACAAACCAAGGTTTGACATCCCCCACCCCTTATCCTTTGGAACCATTCCCTTTTCATTCAACGTTGCACTGCAGTAGCTAGTTGTGGTTTATTTTAATTGATGTGCGGGTTTACATGATGTCGAATTATAATGTTCCTTATAGCACGACATATCACCGACAATTATCCCCATTGCCGAAACATACACAACCAAATCGATGGTGGGGATTTTGCCTTGAGCTCCTCACCACGATTAATTACAATACATACATCATGCAAATGGGGTCAAAACCAAGGACATTACACAAACCAACAGTTGGATCCATAAGAAGTGGATCTGAAACCTATGTATACTAAGTATGGGAAGTACACATCAATCCTAAACCTATATACTCAGCAATCATTTCTATATTATTCCAACATACCCCCTTAATGTACAAATGGATTTTCTAGAACACCTAATTTCTTCCTAAGGATCTCAAAGTGAATCTTGCCAACAGGTTTGGTAAATATGTCAACGACATTATCACTTGTGTTACAATAAATAAGTTTAATTTCCTTAGACTCAATATTTTCTCTGATAAAATGATGTTGCAGTTCAAGGTGTTTTGTCCTTGCATGATAAACAGGGTTGTGTTCCAATTTGACTACACTTTGATTATCACAATGTACTTTTGTTGGTTTTGTTTGCTTTTCTCCAATGTCTACAAGAATCCTTCTCAACCAGACAGCTTCACATGTTGCACTAGACATGGCTTTGTATTTAGCTTCTGTGGATGATAGAGAAACAATTGGTTGTTTCTTGCTGCTCCATGATACGACTCCAGATCCAATGTGGAATGCATATCCTATAGTAGATATTCTATCATCTGGATTTCCTGCCCAATCAGAATCAGAAAAACCTGCCAATTGAACATCAAACTTATCAGTGTATAAATGACCAAAGTTCATTGTCCCTTTCAGATATCTAAGGACTTTCTTTGCTGCAATCCAATGGCTGTCATTTGGTATAGCCATAAACTGGCTCAAAATGATGACTGCATAAGATATATGTGGCCTTGTGGTAGTGAGATAATTCAGGCTTCCCACCAACTGTAGATACAAAGTACCTTCTTCATCCTTTGATCCATCTTGACTACATAACTTCACATTCTATTCTAAAGGAATTGTTGATACTTTGCAATCACTCATGTTGAATCTATTCAATATTTCCCTTACACACTTACTTTGAGTGGCCATAGTTTTGCCAGCTTCTCTCCAAACTTTAAGTCCCAAATAGTAATGTAATTCTCCAAGGTCTTTCATTTCAAACTCTTGTGACAGTTGATTTTTTATTTCTGTAATCAACTCAGATGCATTCCCTGTAATGATTAGATCATCTACATATAAAGATATCAAACAGGTATTTCCTTCCTTATCTTTCTTCATGTAAAGGTTAGGATCATTTTTTCTTTTAACTAAACCTTTCTGATTAAAGAAGGTATCAATCTTTATATACCATGACTTAAGAGCCTATTTTAATGCATAGATAGCTTTCTTTAGTTTACATACAAGATGTTCCTGACTTTTCTATACAAAGCCTTCAAGCTGAAGTAATTAGACTTCTTCTTTTAAATCACCATTTAGGAAAGCACATTTTACATCTAATTGATGGATTTTCCATTTATGTGCTATGGGTAATGCAACTTGAATTCTCATTGTGTTTAGTTTTGCTACTCGTGCAAAAGTATCTTCAAAGTCAATTCCCTCCTTTTGTGTATAGCCTTTTGCTACTAGTCTTGCTTTAAAGCTTTCTATGCTACCATCTGATTTAAGCTTATACTTAAACAACCATTTACAACCTATGGGTGTCTTATCCTCTAGTAACTATGTCAATTCCCAAGTCTGATTTTTCATAATTGAGTCATATTCGTCATTCATTGCTTCAACCCATTCTGCTTTATCTTTGGCTTGTTTGTAATTCATTGGTTCACTGGTATTCATTATATTAGACATTAGAGAATAATCATTGTACCTTGGAGAGGGGCAAATCTATCTTGCTAAGCTTCTTAGCACTAAATTACCTGTAGGGGTTTCATCCATAATCCTTCTGCTTTTTGCTATGTCTTCCTCTGAACTTGTAGAAGTACTCATTCTGCTTCTACTACTTTCACTACTACTTCTGCTTCTTTCACTGCTACTACTACTATTATGTTCCTCCTAGATCTCTTGTGGATCTTCCACTTCCTACTCCTGAACTATTGAGTTTAACTTGAGATATTCATCATTATTAGTGAACCTATGCCCTTGTTTTGTTTTGTTAGTTGTATCTGTATGTTCATAGAACACCACATCTCTACTAGCAATTAATTTATGAGTGCTAGGATGAAACAGCTTATAATCTTTGTGATCATCGCAATACCCAACAAAGACACATTCAAGTGATTTAGCATCTAGTTTCCTCCTAACATCTTTTAGTATGTGGGAAAATGCTTTACAACCAAATATTTGTAGATGCTTAACGTGTGGTTTATATCCATTGAAAACCTCAAATGGTGTTTGAAATTCTAATTTCTTTGTCGGAATGATATTTTTCAAATATACAGTGATATTCATAGCTTTTGCCCAAAAACCATTCGAAATTTGCTTACCTTGTAGCATGTTGCATGCACGTTCAACTAGTGTTCTATTCTTTCACTCTGCTATCCCATTTTGTTGAGTGTACGATACTGTAAATTGTTGTTGGATGCCATTCTCCTTATAGTATTTCTTGAAAGCTCCAGACACGTACTTTCCACCATTGTCGGATCTGAGAATTTTAATGCATTTTTATATCTGCTTTTCAATCATGGTTCTGAAATCCTTGAAGTATTCAAATACATTTCCTTTCCTCATTATGAAGTACACCCATGTGCATCTATATCTATCATCAATAAATGTCAAAAAATATGATACACCTCTTAAAGATCTAGTTTGTATAGATCCACATAGGTCTTTATGAAGTAATTCAAGTAGACTAGTTTGCCTCTATTCGTGATGTGCTGGGAATTCATTTCGATGATGTTTTCCAAGTGCACACGCACTACATTTTAAATGTTCATTCTTTATTACATGCAGACCTTCAACCATAGATTTATTTTTAAGTAATACAAGATCATGGTGGTTAATATGGCAAACCTTTGGTGCCAAAGTTCCTCTGTGGTGATGACGGTGGATGCAAGTTCCTAATAACCATCTTTTCTCACATCCAGCTTGTACAATCCTCCACATCTTGATCCTATAGCAACAATCTTGAAGTGGTTTCGAATGTCTTTGATATGGCACTGGTACTTACCAAAATCTACCTTTAGGTCATTCTCAGTTATGGTTGAAACAAATATTAAGTTTTTCTTAATGCCAGGCACATACAAGACATTATGAATCTTTCTTAATTTACTATTAGATAATTTCACTTTTATTATTCCATAACCTTGCACTTGGTGTGACCTATTATCAACTAAATAGATATGTGTGCCATCATGTTTCTCGTTGTATTCATCGAACCATTCTTTCTTATAAGATATATGTGCAGATGCACCTAAATCTATGAACCATGCATTCTCATCATCTATCTCACCAGACGGAGCATCTTCAGAAATAAATGATCTCAGATTTTTAAAATCATTAATTTCAGAGGTGTGTGTATTTGCAAAATTTCCATTGTGACTTCCATTGTAGTTTCTATTTCTATAGAATTTATTCTAATAGTGATTTCTATTTAGGTGTCTTGGTTTTCCCCAATGATGACCATCTACATTATTTCTCTCAGAATCAGTCTGAGCCATACCTTTGTGTTTTTGATGAAATCTGCCTCTATCGCCATTTTATTGTTTGCTTCTATATCAATTCCATTGTTTGCTCCATGGTTTGCCTCTTTGTGGATATAGACGTCTTGCCATCAGTGCTAGGTCTGAACCTCCAGCGTCCAAATCATAGTTCTTCATCTGTTCTTCTTCTTGGATTAGAATCCCTGTAAGTTCTTCAAAATTTGGGGGTTTTTCTCTTGCTGTAAGTGATGAGATAAACACTTTGTAGTCTGGCAATAAGCCTTTTAAAGTGATTGTTACTAAATCAGAACTTTCAACAACTTCACCTATGTCACCCAATTTATCAATAAGTTCTTTAATGCAAGAAATAAATTTTCTTACCCCTTCATTACCCTCCATCTTGATTGACAACAATTTGGTTTTGAGAAACAAAACCTAATTTGCATCAATTGTTTAATACAGGCCTTTTAGCGTGTCCCATGTTTCCTTGGATGTCGTACAATTTCAGATATGTGGAATGATGTTATCTTTGATAGACATCCTCAAAGTCAGTTTTGCTTCTAGCTCCCGCTTATTCCAGTCTAGAAGCAATACGACAGTTGCAGGCCTCGGCTCATCTCAGGTCACAATCGACCACGCATTACCGGATTCAAGCACAGTCATCATCTTAAATTTCCAATTTACATAGTTTTCACCATTTAATTTGCATGCTTCATTGATCTAAGTGTCACCAAGAGGTGGATTTGCCAGTTTACCTTGATTCGGCTGATCTAGAGAGTTGATTTCTTTTCACCGGGAAAAATAAATTCAGAACCGCACCTTTTCTTTTGATGAAATGCATTTTTGGGGGCGGTTCTGGAATCGATGTAAGAGTTGGACTGAGCACCTCTCTTCCCCTTCACTATTTCAGTGGTACCACTGCTCTTCACTGCTGGCTACTAAGCGGTGCCACCGCTTTTCCTTAGCAAAATTCGTGGAGGCACCGCACTTCCTCTTCTGCAGATAAGAGATGCCAAAGTGAAAAAAAAATTACGGGGGAGAACAAAAAAATAGATAGTACCGGGCTCACGTGCCAGGCTCCAATCTCCACGATTTTGGAAATCTCCACGTGAGATTCAACAGCAATCTCCACAATTTTGGCAATGGTGATTTTCTCAATAAAAACAAATCACAAATTTCCAGCTCCTCTCCATGCTTTTTCTTATTGAAGAAAGTAATCTCATGGTAACCCACAGTATTTACCCAGTGGTATTTACCTAACCGTGGTATTCACCCACGGTATTATTGCTCTCTCTTTCCTATTTAATCAGCTCCTAATAATGAGAAGGAATTCATTTGCCCGTGTGTTTTCCTGTTTGCTCTGTTCTTTTCATTTCTTTTCTTTTACATAGTATCAGAGCCTAAGGACTCATCCTTTTTGCTATTGGGGTAATCCTTTTCATAGAGTGGAAAGCACTCTACGGAGCTCAGAAGCCTCCAGCCTATGCATTCTCCAGGCGGAAGGACACAGCAGATTAGCTCCATGACATAGTGGCAGATTTATTTCCGTTTCTCCCAAATCTGCACAAGAGTAAAGATTGCTACCCACCCTCAGATTCAAAGTTGAAGATTGCTACGTCCGAAATCGAATAGGTGCTATTTGAAGATTGTTGCATGAGCTATTCAGATCTAGGTTATCAAAACTTAGCAAGAAAATATTTGGGTCTATGCGATCTGTGTATGAAGATAACCTGAGAAACCCATCTGAGGTTTCTTCGCCATTAGAGCTCGAATAACTTGTTCTCTATTGGATCTAGATGTTACCCTTTTTCAATCTTGAATCTTGATCTCCAGGGTGAGCAGCGCTGAAGCCGTTGATTTGCAATCTGGACAGTCAAATTATCTATTGCATCGGTGTACAAATTCTCCATTGCTTCCATTGCTTCTAGCCTTCATATCGCCGCGCGTTGGTGCTTGAAGTCGAAGCCCTCAGCTCAGACACAGCCGTAGGTGCAGGTGGCCGTTGAGCATGCTGTTCAGAAATTGGAGGGGTGGCAATTGGATTGTTGGTGTTTTCTATTTGGTTGATTCAACGCAGAGAAAGAACCGACGATTGTGTAAGAAGGC
The DNA here is from genome assembly GCA_001517045.1 of Pseudotsuga menziesii. NCBI lineage: Eukaryota > Viridiplantae > Streptophyta > Pinopsida > Pinales > Pinaceae > Pseudotsuga > Pseudotsuga menziesii. The sequence continues at coordinate 70,365 of LPNX010183179.1, forward strand.
GTCGTTCATTGCTTGAATGTGTATGCAGATATCAACCAGGGCGGAAACCTGAAAATCCTTCCCAACAACCGAGTCCAGAAAAATTGTATTCTATATCTTGTTTTGTGATATTCCTAATATATTACATTACGCGTCTATTTCTCTGGCAGAGATCTTGGATCTACCAGAAACTGATCAATAAACTAGTAGTGTGTACACAAGTTGATTTGCCAAAAAAATTGTATTCTGTATCTTGTTTTGTGATATTCCTAATATATTACATTACGCGTCTGTTTCTCTGGCAAAGATCTTGGATCTACCAGAAACTGATCAATAAACTAGTAGTGTGTACACAAGTTGATTTATTATACAAATCTGCTGTCTTTGATTTGTTGTCTCTGCATAAGTAGTTTTCTAAGATATTTATGTGGCCTTCTGCTGACAGTGTGCAGCAGATTGCTCCACTGAAGCTTGAATCCGAATCGCAGGAGTGCATTTGATATCACAACCTTTCTTCATTTAGCGTGGATCCAATATTTTTCTTCAGATTTGAGCGATTGCAGAACTCCTAGTCTGAGAAATCGTGGTTACAACGTCATGCATTGAAGAAGCCTGTGAGTTGAAGAGAAAGAAGATTACTGCTAGTTTGGGTGAAGATCTACAAGATCTGTGGAGGACTGAACTCACCAGATCTCACCCAGCGCTCAGTTTGCCAGAGCTAATCTTATTAAAGGTTGTGATTCTTGAAGATAGTGGTACCAGAAGCAGTCCCAGAATAATATGAAGAGGTAAGAAACATCCTAACACCATAAGGTTTATGGTAGATTTTTAATGGAGATGAATATGATGCATGGGTATTCAAAGTCATTAATATATTAAAATTACAAGATTTGTGGCACTTCATAGCTGAAGAGGATCCCATTGATCCAAAAAAAATTAATTATTTGACAGAATTTGAAAAGGAAATAAGGCAAGTTGTGGCCTTATGTCTCATACAAGACAGTATATACTATTCTCTTTTTCATTACATTGTAGAAGCTGATACTCCGAAGAAAGCATTGAATACACTGAAAGAAGTCTTCAGTGAGGAACCAACGGTAGAGGAAGATGACTTTGTAAGTCAGGCAAAGCACCAGGAATCCCACAGTGAAGTGGAAGACAGTCAAAATGACTGTGTCAATGAGGATAATGTAATCCCAGCAAAGGATGTTGATCCAGTTATCTTTGATGATGACAGTGAAAGACAACCTGTCACTGCAGCGGTACTCAATAATGTGAGTAATAGTCTCTTTGAGCAAGAGATAGTTGATGGCAGCATAGAAGCTGCAATAGTTGCTGAGAATGAGCAACAACCAGCTGACAGCACCAAAGAAACAACATGCAGTCCACCTCAAAATAAAAAAACTAGAAGTTTGAAGGAGATTTATGAGCAGGCTCTTAATGAGCATCTACAGTATGCTCTATTTTCTTCTCAGCGCACACTTTTTGAAGAAGCACTGAATGATGCAGAGTGGAATCAAGCAAATCAGGTTGTCATTGATGAGCAACACCAAGATGTGAATGCTCTCCAAGAAAAGATGCAATATATTCATATTTTCTCTAACAAAAATGTTGAGTGTGCAGGTAAAGATGACAACCAGAAGAATCATGTTGAAACTGAAGATGAAGACTTTCACTATGTTCTAGAAGATGAAGAAGATCAACTACTTAGCATCAAGATCCAGAAGACAAAGAAAAAGAATTCCAACTACACTTCAAGGAAGAAAGTCAAGCTGAAGTTTTTTGAAACAAATGTAAGCCTAGCTGAGACATAGACCAGCAGGCATCTTTAGGCATAGACAATGCTGAAGATGTACTACCAGTTGAGATTAAGAGGGTGTATTGAAGAAAGTAATCTCACAGTAACCCATTGTATTTACCCAGCGGTATTTACCTAACCGTGGTATTCAGCCACGGTATTATTGCTCTCTCTTTCCTATTTAATCAGTTCCTAATAATAATGAGAAAGAAGTCATCTTCCCGTGTGCTTTCCTGTTTTCTCTGTTCTATTCTTTTCTTTTCTTTTACATTGCTTACTCTGCACTTTGATTGGTTCTTGAGTTCACTTACGGCAGAGCTCCTAGAGGCTATCACGGCGTCAATACTCATGCTCACCAGGCAGCTCACGCTCAATCGTTGCTTCTCTAGGGTGGAGGAAATTGTTACTGCTCAATGGTGATTCTCCACGTTCTCAACTGGGACGCTGATCTCTACGGCTTATAAATCCCTGGGAAAAACAAATCGTAGATCTTCCACATCTATCTCTTCCAATACACACTGCCGCATCAAAGGAATCATGCACAATTTGGCGTCTTCAACACTCATGGCCGCAACAATGGGAGGAGACAGTGGTAGCACGATGGCATCTATGGGCGGCTGCAAAAGAATGGCACATCCAGTGGAGGACGCCAACGCCGAGAGTCCCTGCAGGGATATGACCCCAGAAGAATTCACAAATTCACAGAAATGGATCGTTGCCTAACTTCACGTCTCTGAAAACAAGTTTGAAATGGATCTCCACGTCTCCATGCTTCTCCTTCAATTTTCACGGTAGGCAGCAGTAAACAACAATGGAGAAAGAAAAAAAAATCACCTTCTCACTCACAACCCAACATTCACTGAGGAATTCATCGAAGCTCTGATACCAACTAAGAATTAGAAGGCAGAGAGCAGAGCTATATGGCTCGCTTACACAAGGAATGGTCAAACCAATTCAATTGATTACTATGAAAAAATTACAATATATAGTTGTAGCAAACCAACAGCTAGATCCATAAGAAGTGGATTTGAAACCTCTACATACTAAGTATGGAAAATAGACATCAACCCTAAACTTAGATACTCCGCAAGCATTTCTACATTATTCTAACATTAACTTACCTTCTCATGAAGTAGAGGGATTTTTTTGCCTCTCACTTGCTTGGAAGAGGGCATTATTTCCTTCGCAATGATTTTATGATATGTTTGACACTGTTTTAGTGGAAAAGAAGCATTGGCCATAGTGGATATAGAGATCCATGCTTAGGCCTTTGTTTTATATGGTTAGTGAGAAGCGCAGGCCTAAATAGAATTTGAGGTGTGGCTCTAAATATTACTCATTGAGTAATAGTATAGGTCTATAAATATTACTCAATGGACATCAATAAATTTTTATGTTATTCTATGTTATCAATTTTATGAGCTGAGTTATCACTGGCGAATTATTTTATTTGTTGTTTATTTCACAAATGCTGTGAGTGGAGTTGTGTTTGGGGATATGTATTGCAACAAAATGTTGCAAATCCTTTGTGAGTTGCAACTCATTGAAAGTAAACTCCTTGTTTGACTTTGGTGAGATGCGTTTCTATGGAACTCTAAGAGGATCGTTTGTGGTTGCATCATCTTAAGAGAGTGTCTCACATTCTTTGCGTTATATCTATGTATATAGGATGAACGTGGTATGGGTGTTACAATATAACAATCGAAATTATTTTTCGAGTATTTCTCAATTGCTTATACAAACAAATAATTCCACTCCTTCATTGACTTTGCAAATAGATTTGCAATACTTTCAATATTAATGTTGAAGGTTCTAAACAAAGATAATGGTTATTAGTCAATACATTGTTTATATATAGAGAGAGTGTGTGTTTATGTAAATATTTAGAAATCATTTTTCATCATAAGATTAATTAGAACTATAACATTGACAAAATTATTAATGGAATATGGAAAGGTTATTATAGACTTCAAACTAGTTGTAAGTCAACATAACTTTCTCTCTATGATACCAAGAAACTTCTTTTTGAGACTCTAGTCACTCATGTTTTCTTATATGGTTGTGAAGTTTGGCTATTAAACATAACTAGAGAATAATTGAGAAGGATGGATCAAATCCAAAATCTCTTTATGTCATATAATCTCAAAATTAAAGGAAATACACCCTATCATATTCTCCTCATCGAAGTGATTCTCTCCCTAATCGAGAACATTATTTTGACTAGGTACCTAATGTACAAGAAGAAGATAAACAACATGGGAGATAAGAGGCTTCCTAAGAATGTTTCACACTATATTAAAATCCACCCACACCTTATGCGAGGTTGCATAAAGATGTCAAGTCTTAGCTAAATCATTGGAGAATTGAGCAAGAGATTACTCTACAAAATAATGATAATATTAAAAGTATTATTACATATAAATTTAAAGAGAAGATACAAGGTGATAAAAAGTTAGAGGATAAGAGAAAATTAAGATAGTATAAGGAGGTGATCAACCCTAATCCAAAATATCTAAAGTGTGCCTCTATTTTAACTAGTGTACACAATAAAGTTAACATTGTTAAGAGGGAGCTAGACAATTCCTAAAATGTCATGGGATTAAATAGTCTATCATCTTTGTGACACCAAGATGATTGAAGATGAAAAACGTTTTCTCATAAAATATCCTACATACACCCACATTATATACTTAAAGACCTTTCTAACATTTTAACTCATCATAATACAAACCTTTTTAACATTTAAAATCATCACAATTATGATGATTTTGAAATGCTTTTCTTAAAAAAAAATTAGCATAAAAATAAGATTCTTAAAAAACCATATAACTCCTTATAATTCTAAAGCAATGTTAATCTCAATGGATATTAATGAATAGCATCATCCTCATCTTTTATATATATATAAACATTATATGAATATATATATAAACGTTATTAATATATATAATATATTATCGTATAATATAGCATGAATGAAATTTGGTTCCTTTTAAAGTAAACATAATCTACTCTTTTTTCTACCAAAATGAGATTTTCCCATTTATTAGAATATTATAAATTAACAACCAACCAAACATCATTCTCAATTTCATTTTAATTACCTTTCTTAATCTAATATGCTTTAAACCTTCCTCCAGTTGGTTTTCCAAGTGTTGTAATTCTTCAATAGTCAACGAATCAAGGTCCTCGCCCGATAAATGCCTGCAAACAGTTTGACATTTTAAATTAGAATATTTAAAATTTTAAAAAATTTCCATCGTAATCATATTAAATGATTATATTTTTATGTGAAAATATTACCTTTTGCATCTTTGTAGATGTTCATTCTTTGCCTTCAATTTCGTTAATTCCAACTGGGAATTCTGCATTTTTAACATAAAAAGTTTAATACTAATCATGTGCCATCAATTCAAATACAACAATGTTAATCATAATTCATATATATATGTATATAATAATCATGTTTATAAGTTTTTAGATATTATCTTAGATTTTGACTTTTAAAAAGTATCAAGATTAACTTGAATTTAAGAAGTGCACCACACAAATTCATCTTATGTGGTCCTATCTTATTATTGTTATTTAAATAAATTTAAAGTTTGAATTAAAAGATGTTTGAATTAAAAGATGTTTAAATAAACTAGTAACAATAATAGTTTTTTTATTAAATAGTATTTTTTTTTATGTTTATATTAATTAGTTTAATATTTATATTATCAAGGTCTATTGTTTAAGTGTATTAGATGTAATCAATTATAACATGAGTTCAAGATTGCTCACTCTCTTTTAAACAAAGAATGTGGACTTCTAAGTAATCTTTGTCTTCAAAGATCAAAACTCGACATCAGTTTCACGAAAAGCAACCTATAGAAGATCTTGATAAAATATCAGTTCCTTCTATCCCCGAAGAAGTAAGATTAATTGATCCAGAGATAGATTTTTTGAGCGAAGATATTCAAAATTGAAGGAGTATTATAGATTTTGTTAAAACTTATAAACACGGCAAAGATCGAGAGCTAATGTAGGAGAAATCCTATGTTACCAGAAACGGGAAATGAAATGAGAAATGAGAACAGTACGAGAAACGGAGTTTACATATTTCACATACAAGAAACAAGGAGAGAGAAAAACAACAAAACTAAAGGTTCCCATAAATATAATGAACAAATTTAGTTATAATGAACAACTCTATTTTGCCATATACCCAGATTTGGGTTTAAGACAATGATTGTTGCTAGTCTTTATCAAAGTGAAGAAACACCCATTTTTTCAATGTCATACATGAGATATATTCTCATCGTCCTTTTATTTTTCTAAATTGCTATGGTTATAAATTGCTATTGTTAATTGTCATGCCATAGACCTCACATAGTTCACTTGGTAAAGTGCATAAGAATTTGTTCCATTATCCTAGGTTTACTTTTATCCTCCCATTATAATGCAATTCCTCGACACTGGAAAATTGCAGACTTATTCATGCATAGCAATAATTATTGTGTCTAATGATCTAGATGCAGAGCTCTACTAGTTCTACTTGTTTATTAGTATTCATTTCTGGTTTTACTTCAAACTATATAAGGTCTATGATTCTTTTCCACAAGCTCCTATGAATTAATGAATAAAGAAAAGGAAATCAATAAAAAAGCTGATGGCTTATGGAAATTTTCAAGGATCAAGATTGTATATAGGAGTGTTTATTAAATCTCTCTCTACCTTGATAGTTTTTAACATCTGAAACACTGTATCACTAAGGAAAAAAATGATAAAAATCCCAATCATACTTGACACACAAAGAAACAAAAAGCCATGAAAAAAAAGAATTAATAAAACCAAAACCATTCAATAGATTGTCATGTTCCACTACAGTCCATTTCTAAGCACACTGGTGCTTCTTGATAGTATGCATACATTAACATTCATTGTTTCCTTTTGTGACATGATTTCTCATAGAGATGACTATATTCAAAATACAAATGCAAGATACATTACAAATACTAAGACAATAACTAAAATCAAAGAATCTTTAATTGCTTATTGACCTACTACTACTATTGCGGGAAAGCCCCATTTAGAATCATAAAATGTTGTTTTAATCCTGCTTTCTGAATAACAAAATTGAATATTTTTCAATCTTAAAAAATAATCAACGACAGTTTGTGTATTATTGGATGCACTTACTTTCCAGTACCAGATTTCCGCAGGAGGTGCAGTATGAGGAGCATTTTGTGTCCCAATAGTTGCAAAACGTCGAGATTGTGCAACAATAATACTGTTTCCCACAACCGTAACTGCATCCCATCAAAGCACTAGGCATTAGGTCCCATATAACCAATTTTTTTTCACAAAAAAGCACAACATTCATTAAAAACAAATTTGTAGAGGAGTACAAAATAAGTGGCAAAGCCACATAAGTAAGTCCACACATAGTCCTTCTTAGACAGACTAGGCATAAACAAATAACACATCTTTGAAAGACAATGGACAATAGAAAAAACAGTACTGTAGGACCTGAACAAACAAAAATGAGACAAAACAGGAAGGGCAGAGACCACCCCGCACCTTAAAAACCAGACAAAAAAGAAACGACTCAGACGATCATACGAAAGTTTCCAAAGAGCCATGCTCAAGCAAGGAACTAGTTGTAGCATATTTGATAAAGTGGAAGAAGTCATCACCCATCGGAAGGGATAGTTTTGAGATGTTGTCCTCCATTGAATTATGTTCATGATATATATGAGAGAAGGATAAATCCTAGAAAGAATCAAACAGCATCCTCACACCCGAATCCATGAATCCAAATATGTAGAGTGAATAAGGTGAAGGCATATATCCAAGTCGATTACAACCTTCGAATTCTTGAAGATATGAATCCCATCCAAGCCTGATAACTAAACAAATCGAAGGAGAATCCTAAGAGATAACAACTCACCTTTTTGTGTTGGATCCAGGGTTGTAGTTTATCCAAAGATGAAATCTGATTTGATCGTCCAATGTTAATATGGCCCCAGCACCACATAAACTGGAGGCCACCTGAGAAGCACTATCGAAAAATACAACCAGTCTTTCAGCAAAAACCATATTCTTTGGCAACCTAACTTTATGGCGAACGTGACCACCATTGGAGAGATCCCCTCCATTTTCAATGAACGCTTTCAAGAGTCTGTTTGCCACTTCTAAGGGGCCAAAACACTTACCTTCAAATATTATAAGATTGTGAAACCTCCATAACTCCCACAAAATGTAGCAAGGAAGAGTTTTCTGTCCTGCATATTTTTTACGCCAGAAACAGAAGCAAGATGACAAATAATCCCCGCTCCAAGGAGATTTGTCATTTATTATAGCTCCAAAAAAATTCCAAACAGATATACAATAACTGCAGGAAACAAAAAGATGGAAGATGTTTTTTTCATTTTGTCCACATAATAATCATATGCCGAGATCGGTCAGCCCCCTGCGAGTAAGATTATCCCATGAGAGGAGATAATTTTCTAGTGCAAGCGAATAGCATATAGCTGTCCTGAGAGGAATTTTCCAATTCCAGATCTTAAACCACCACTCACATCTTTCAAGAGCATTGATCATCAACAACTGATATGCCAACTTTGCCGATATCTTTCCCCCCACCGTATCAAAATACCATCTAATCACATCAGAGATTGGAACCAAAGTTATTGATCCCCTCATTAAACCATGAACATAAGAAGTCCATTCCAATCCTTGAGATCCATAGAGTCTCAGTTTTTCTGCTGATAACCAACCCTGTATTGAGGATCCATGGGCCGGAGGAGAGGCAATATGATAGAGAGAGAATAACCCCTTACAGTGGAGAAGGAAGATGCGATCACGCCATAGTATGTAAGTAATAGGACCACCAATGATCGGGTATTCACCAACATAAACAAACCTCCCATCTTCTGGGGCCCATGCCAACCATGAAGAGAATAGGTTGAAAGCGCCCAACAGACTAGGCCAAATGTTTGATATATTTCTTCCTAGCTTCTTGAAATTCCTCACCCACTGAATCATTGAGACCTACAAATATATTTACCTTTTATTACCGTCCACCACAAACCATCCCTAGAGATCACAAACCAGATACTTTTATCCCTTAGAGCCAAAGAAAGTAGGTGTAGGTTCTTCAAACCCCATCCGCCTATCCCCTCTAGATGGGAAATAACGTCCCAACAAACCAGGTGATATTTAGACTGCTTCACCTCACTAGACCATATAAAGGCCATTATCATCATTCTGATCTTGTTAATAATGTATATTGGAACTTTACATAAAGAGAACTAGAATACTACCATGTTCGAGAGTATAGCACGAGAAAGTGTCAAGCGACCACCAATCTACAACCATCACTAACCCCAGTTTTTAATATTGTGTTTAACCCTCTGGATGAGCCACAGCCAGTCACAGGAAATGCAACCATTGGGATTTAAAAATAATCCCAGATATTTTGTTCCATCCACTAAAGGAAATGGGGGTATCTGCAATTTTGTTCCATCCAGTGACGTGAAGATTTTTGCAAATCTTGATTCCCTTGATCGAGCACAACACCTTAGATTTTAGCAGAGATATGCTCATACCTTCAATTACCAACAGAAATGAAAATGTAGACAAAGGGAATCCCTGTCACAACCCTCGCTCATCATGGAAAAACTCCATCAGAAAACCATTGACTATTACATCAAAGGAAACTGAGGTTACACAGCCCATAATCCACTTCATCAATCTGAATGGGAGGCCAATTTGGATCAAAATCAGATGAAGGAAACCTAATGACACCCGATCATAAGCTCTGTTCAAATCAAGTTGTAAAGCACCGACCTCCACAGATTTGAGTTTTACACTAAGGAAAACCTCCTGCGTAGGCCCCATGGCTTCATGGATCTCGCGGTTCTGATGGAATCCAAATTGTTCTTCCGAAAGACCCCCCAAGAGAATTGGTTTCAACCTTTTGGCTATAACCTTTTCTATTAGTTTGTATACATAGTTGCATAAAGAAATTAGGTGAAAATCCCCGAAGTCCTCTGTTAGTGACTTCTTTGGAATTAAAGCCACGAAATTCGAATCCATGTCCTCCAGAATCACTCCCCTGATCCTGGAGTCTTCCACTACCTGCAGGAGATATGGCTGCATAAGGTCGAAGCATTCCATAAAAAGTTCCATGGGCCACCTATGTCGACCAAGGCTTTTTGATCTGGAAGAGGCCCAAATAACCAACTTCAATTCCACCAATTTAACAGGAAAGAACAACTCATCGCCTTCCTCTTTGCTAAGGAAATAAAGGGAATTCTTTAACGACCTTCAATTGTTCAATGACCGATATGTTCCCTTCTTTGCTGAAATAGGACTTAAAGTATGCACGAAATTCTGTAGAAATGCCTGCTTGGTCCTTAATAAACAAACCCTCCTCTGATTTAAGTGCCCAAATAAAGTTTTCATTCTTACTGTGATTTGAACATTTATGAAAAAATTTGTTGTTTGAGTCCCCTGCTTCCAACCACACCATATGACTAGTGAGCCTAGCCTTTTCAAACTCAATCTGCAGAATGGAAGCTTGTTGTTTTTCAAGGCACATCAATTGGTCTTTCTCTTGCTGATTCCAAATCGATAGGGAATCCTTTTCCAATAAATCCCCAATTTTACCTTCAATGTCTTTTCGTTCAAAGCGGTCCAAACTTTAACCCATCCTTTAACCTCCCCCTTTAACCTGCATAGCTTGTTAGATAGGAGATCTAGAGGGTTTAATCCTTTAACATAATCATCAGCGAACCATACCTTAGCAATCAGATATTTGAAGTCATCCACCCTCAACCACTCGTGATTGAAATTGAAGGGCCTAGGAGGTCCTAAGGAACCCATTTCCATTTCAAGAGAGATAGCATGGTGATATGAAAATCTTGAGGGGTCAACCCATGACCTGTAATTTCTCATTTTTCCATTAACGACCCAAACATCAAAAAAATTTCGAGGCACTTTGACACCCGTACGAGGCCTTCCCGGCCATTACTCCAGGTAGGAGACTATGGATTTGGTTCCACATCCACTAGATTTATGGACCCAAAAAGATCCACAAAGTAGTCACTTGAAGAGTCCATATCTGCTTTAGAACCCCATAACTCGCAAGGAGACTAGGTGGAATTTAAATCTCCATCAATTAAAAGATTTTGAAAGTCGAAGGTCCCCTCGGAAAAGATACTGTCCAAAAATAATTCTTTACCATTATACAGACCATAGACATTTATAAGATTGAGTTCTTTTGAGAAGTCTTTGAAAAAACCTGTCAACAAAATACCTGCATTCATGACAAAAGCTTTTAGCTTAGATTTACTTGGATCCCAAGCAACTAAAAGGTCATCTGATAGGCCTACATCATCAACTGACACCACCTCCCACTCGAGATTAATTTTGAGAAAGAAAGAACATGGGAAATGAGCCGATACCATCGTCTCTTGTAAAAAAATAATATCCAGAAGGTCCTTGTCTATGTTTCTTCGGAGAGCAAAATTCTTCTCGAAGCCCCCCACCCCTCTAATATTGATGGATGTAATTTTCATATTTTAACCCTGGCCAGGGATTTTATGCATCTAAGTGCCCCAAGTTTTACAGTTGAGTTGGATGATGAAGAAATGGGATCCTTTTTCCCCACTTCCAAGTTAGGACCCTTCCTGGATTTCCTCGCATTGCGGGTTTTAATGGGTGAGAAATCATATTTTAACCCCCCGTTTCTGGCTCCCCTAACAGAGAAACGGTTGGAATGACCTCCGAACATTATAAGGGAGGAAAGTCCTCGACTCGAAACTGTAGGACAAAAATAGGGAGGCCCCTTTTTTTGGGCCCCATGAATATAGGAAACGGCTTGGATTGTAAGAGACCCTTAGCAGAGTCCAAATTAGCGTTAACCTTTGACCATCCTAGGAGCGAAGTAGATGGTGAAGGAGAGGGTTCCTCTACATCAATAATACCTATATCAAATTGGGAGTCCAAAATTACCACCCCAAAAATAGCACCAATGGATGAAGAGCCCATCTTTAATCCAAAGACCCCCCCGCAAGGCCTGTTTTGGACCTGACAATCATCATCTTCCTTGGATTTTGTTGGAGGGTCAAAATTTTTCACAATGCATGAAGGGTTCTCAATGAATACATTATCAACCACCTTTTGGTCTGATACCCCCCAATAGAAGAAAGAATCACCAACCAATGCTTCTTCACCAACCGCGTCACCTTTTTTCAATAATGAATTGACAAATTCACATTCATTGATAGTTAACATTAAAATGAAGGATGGGTTCAATGAATGAAGCTTACTCAAGAATGGTTGGTCGTCCAATGAAGCCAATCATGATGGAGGGAGAGGAAAAACAGATTCCATGTACTACGGGACATCCACACCTGAGTCTTCCAAGGGCCATGCTTCAGCCTCAAGAGCCCCTATGTCAGAGTCTGATCCTGAAAAAATGCATTCTTTCTAGAGATGGCTGACCTCACCGCATCTGGCGCATCGAAACGGGACTCCCCAATAGTCCAGAATTTGAGGGAATGATCGTTCCCGCCATTCTATGGTCATCTTCTCCTAAAACCCCATGTTCATATCTATTTCTACGAGGATCTTTCCAACCCTCCAATCAACCCCATGCAGCATCCCATCCTTCACGTGAATAAACCGACCAAGATGATTCCCAATCATCATAAAAGCCTCCCAATTCCACATGCATAGTGGTAAATTTGAAAGCAACACCCAGATATGCATGTATCTTAACCGTTCTGTGGCTGGTTCAAAATAGTAATTCCAACATGAAAGCATCAAGCTCCCCTGTCCACAAATCCAAGTAGACTTGAGAACCAAAGTAGAATGAGCCTTTGTTCTGAACAAAAATCCAAACCATCCCTTGTGAAGCACAAAGATGGTAGGGGTATAACCCAGTGAGGGGCCCCAAACACTCGCAGCCCATGCTTTGATCTTGCTACATCTCATAGCTTTGTAACTAAAATTATCCACCAGTCCTTTAAGAGTCATTCCCACCATCCCTTCTATCCACATACCCCGACCCAAAGACATTTTGTCTTCATCAGAACGCAGCTTCCATGTTTTACACACATTCACCTATTATATTAACCATTGTGGTCCCAATATGCTCTTAGTTCAAAGAAACCTACAAAAGTGCCTCAATCGACCCCATTTTCATTTATGCTTTCCCAGCCTGTTCCAAACACCAACACATTTTTAGGAAAGGAGGATGCCATTGGGGCCCATTCAACCAACAATGATATAATAGAGAGGCAATAAAATTATGAAGGAGTTAATAAAACTCTTCTAAGGTAAGGTTTTGCTGTGTGCACCTGAGTCGGCAATCCCCGAACCATTAAAAAAAGAAGGGGGCAGTTCTTCCCTGTCAATGGTCATTCCTGCGATAATGTGAACCAATATCAGGGGCTGCTACATGCACCTAAGCTGGCCATCCCCGAACCAATAAAGAAAGAAGGGGAGTCCTGCCCTATCAATGGTCATTAAAAAAAGAACTGATGATACACTTACTTGGGGCCAGAGAGCACATACGAACAACCACAGACACATATATTCTCTTAGGAAATCCCGTAAACCATATATGTTGTATGGCTGTACTTAAGAAAGAAAAGAGAGCAGTTCCGATCCGTGTCTATGTGGGGATTCCCCTTCCCCCAGAATGTAATATTCACCAGCGCCATAAAAGGGTATTATCCGAATCTTTCTCCCCAAGATAGTTGCGTGGGGATTCCCCTTCCACTAGAATGTAATACTCACCGACACCATAAAAGGGTATTATCGCAATCAAGGTTGGAATTTGACGAGAAAAATGCCCATCACGAGGCATTTTGGTCGTTTTTTACAGTTACAAATTTTGATGAAATATCATGCAAGATGGCTTGGTTGATCTTAGAAACGTATTTTGACTGTTTATTATTCTTTGAAAACATCGTTACAGATGTTAACCTCAGGTAGTCAAGGTTTAAGATAGTCGAGGTCCAGATTTTCTCTTGCTTAACTCTCATAGTGGTAAGGTATTAGAGTTTGTCTTCCCCTCCTAAGTGATGCCACTATGTCATACTTTATGGATTAATGAAGTTCATTGGCAAGTGGATCAAACAAAGAGAGATATGTAGTGTGATATGTAGTGTGCTAGTTATGAATAAATGAGGTAAACTGAATAATCTAGCATATTCATTGGTTCTTTACTTACCTCTACATCGAGAAGATAAGAAACTACTAATGAAATTTGAACTTTAAGGGGATAGATATGAATCTACAGTTGAGAAGGAATTTGTAAATGGTTTCTATGCTGGCTGGAGCATCATTAGATTATGGGTTATGGCATTAATCAAAAGAAATGTAAATCCTTTTACATGGGGAAATAAATCCACGTGCACATCAAGGGAAATTAATATTGATAGGCCACATTCTAGCTTTATGAGCCAAGCCAAGGTTTATTTAGGGTTAGGGAATCCCATTTGGCACAACCATTTTAGCTTAGGTGATCATAAGATTAATGATTAGCATTTTGTTTTAGTGGATTTCAGCTTCTAGAAAAGTAATGCTCACAATTTCACAATTCAAGCTCTTGTGCTCAGTAAAAAGATTGTTCATGTTCTTAGAATTTCACATTTTTTTCATCTAAAAATAAATAAGTTTCTCTATAGGGTAGCTTTCATAGCTTCTCGCATCTTAAGAGATTTCAACAAATAAAAGAAAAATTTGTGATAGCAAAACGTTTTGTGATAGGAAGATAGAAATCTAATACGTCAAAAAGATATAATGGGACGGGTAAAAATACCACCAAATTTCAATCTTGCTCCCAATCTATCTGGCCAAGATAGCTGCTCCGGAATTTCCCCATTCTAATTGCAGTAAAAGCAAGAAATATCATTTATTTATAGAAAAATATGTAAAGAGCTCAATAAATTCCCCCTGAGCAAGTCATGGGATGTTGCCCAAAGTTCTTTGTTCGATCTTCTCTATTTAGTATGGATTGAGAAATAATTACACGCCTGAAAAAGGAGGACAAAGAAGCGGATCGCAGTCCACAGGTCTGGATTAGGGATTTTCTATAGTTTTGAAAGAAGAAATCGATCTCAATTCAGGCTTTCAATAATGACAAAAAATATTTTACATATTGCATAGTAATAAATGCTGCGGTGTTGGATCTCAACCTGTTGGAAATCCAATTACCCACAGTACAGCCCCGCAACATTTAGTACTATGCTGCATGTTGAATATTATTCATCTTCAATAATTGGAACATGTACCAGGCCGACAGCGGGCTTTCTTCCTCAACACTCAATCCTCAATCAATTCAGCATTTACTTGATTACTAACTTGTCACCCACCATTCATTAATACGAATTCGGGAAAGGATGAGCAACCGACCGAGTTCCGAAAGAAACAGAAGATCGTTTATGTTGAAATACTTGCAGGAAAAGACTCTTTCTATAAGAAACAGAAACTACGGTAGAAAACAGTCGTCCCCGTTTTTTCAAGGAAACAAAAACCCCGTCACGTTTCTGGTAACATAGGTACACGTAATCCCATAGGAATTGGCGCAACTGAATATAAGCCAGAAATGCATAGAAACTGTTATGTTTCTATTAACAATAACCTAAATATTTATACAAACTATCTTGAAAGATCGAGATGTCTAGAAACTTCAGTAAATTGGCTTCTTGGAGAAACTGCCCAACCTTAAATCACATTTACTCTATAGACTGACATACTATTATATAGGTTCACTTGAATTCACATGGGACAGATGATGGGGCTATTGGAATTAATTTCCAACACTCCCACTTAATTCCAATAGACACACTTATAGCTATAGCCACTACAGAAAATATACAAAATTTGCAAAACACTGTATTTCAAACATACCACACTTTCATGCCGGTCTTAGTCTTGGATAAGCCTACAAACAAAAAATTATTCAAAAAACATACATGTGAAAATTTAAACCTGGTCATATTCAAGAAATGTTCAGGTCTCTTTTACCTGATTCTACCATCTGCATCTTCAAAAACTTTATTGGCATTCTTCCAGCTAATTTCTTCAAGATTCGAAAGCATAAGAATGATGTTAAAACTTTATTTTAACAATTTTTCATCTTTATACAATTCCATTTCAAAAGTATCTTCAGCTTTCATACTGCTCATTAGTGTTGGATTGGAGAGCATAAGAATGATGTCAACACTTTATTTTAACAAATTTTCTCCTTTATACAATTCCATTTCAAAAGTATCTTCAGCTTTCATACTGCTCATTAGTGTTGGCTTTTCTTGTTGATGCTTTTGATCAATGTCTTCAACCAGTACAACCAGGGTGCAGTCTTCATCAACAAAGCAATCAATAATATCAACATTCTTGGGCATTTCAATCCATTCAGTGACATATTTCAATTCTGCAACAAAATCAAAATTTCTTCTTACTGTTGCTCCATCAACAGTGACATAAACATAAACAGCTTCTTTGTCATCAATTGAACTATCATCCATGTTATCGATGGAAAAAAAGAACTTATATATCATCCTCCCTTCCTACTCAACTATAATGAACTCTTCTTCAGTAAGGTGCTTGTCATCATACTTTGGTGTAGCATATGTAGAGTTGGTCTCAACATGTGCACAATAACCAGCACTACAACATTTAGTTACTAATATCCATATATTTCATGATTTTTGAAATTCTTCTTAATATTTACATGCAGCCTTCTCTCTTCAATTCTTTCAAGAGCCCGTAGGGAATATAGTCAAACACAGATTTTTAAGAAAACTTGAAACAATGTTTAGGCCTGCAAATAAGTTACCTGGTCCTCTCTTGGTCTTCAACATAAACAACTCCAGCTACCCATTACTCTGAGCTTCTGCTCAACTCTAAGTTAAGGCTTGCACAAATCATTTATGGCCACTGAACTAAAAAAATGAGGAGTTCTGGAAACTACTAGTGGGATAAACTATATTTAGCTTGACCATAAAACCATGGGAACTCTCGAACACATCAAGATTGAGGACCAGGGAATTTTGCAGCTCATAGAACTTCTACAAAACCCTCTTTATTCATGCACAGAGAACTTCATCACACATGCAAGGATCCATCCTTCAACAATAAAACAGACCTCGGAGTAGGTTTTCTTGAACCAATCAAACAATGACAGGTGTCTCTATGAACAAACAAAAGACTATTTACCTCTATTGGAGTGAGCACCAATCACATAAACAACTTCTTCCATGATCTACTACGGCCTGCCAATTCAACTTGTCGGCTTCACAACACTACCAACACAACTCCTGCCACCACCTCACCCTTCACTGCGGGAGGCTCGCTACTTTAAAACTTCATGGATGCTTCTACTATGCCACTATGGGCTACAACCAACCTCTTCTCTTCATGGCTACTTCTGTCACAGTGTGCTTCGACTTCACTTTTCTTCACAAAAGCCATGACCAGGCTTACTTCGATGCGCCTCTCGCTTTACCTGTAGAAATACTGAAGGGAAGAAAATCACCCAAATGGTGGAGTTGCAGCTCACGGGGGGCTCTCATGAATTAGCTCGAAAATTGATGAAAGAACATTGCAGCACAAACTGAGGAGCGATTAACTTGACAATCCACAAAGCACGTATTGAGAACAAAGCTCAATGACACTCACTCTCACAGCAGCAAGGGGATTTGTACTATCGTGGCACTTCCTTTTATTCGTGCAGTAGATCTCTCAACGCTCAGAAACCAACACACAGTGACAAGTGAGAAAACTCTTTACAGCAATGGATGCATCTACTAATGGCAGCACCAACTGACGTAGCACCAAATACCGCACCAAATACCAAATATTGGTTGCAGGGGATTTCTACAACAACAATAACAAAAACTATGGGTTGTGGCCCTCTCCTTTGTCAGATCATTCATGACCTCACAATGTATACACATAGGAATCCCCGGATAGCCCAACTACTAACAAGCATGCCCACTGTCCACCATGGATTCATCGAGATAGAAAAACACAACCACAAACACGCACCATAATGAACCTACTTCTATCCATGAAACCCTAACAAGGTTCTCAACACCCACACAATGAAATCTCTTAGATTGCTCCCCAATGACGGAATATGGAATCAAACAACAGAGAGGTGAGCGAGCTTTGTATTTGGTTTTTCTTGCATGGGAGAGAATAGGAAAATGAGTAAAGAAAAATGATGGGCCGCGTATACGACATAGTCTCTAATAGAAAATGTAGGAATTGGCATGGAAAATTCCCAAAACTATTATATTTTTATTAACCATGAAAATAACATTTATACAAATGGTGAACTATATAGAATGATCGATATTTCTAGAAACTTCGATGAATCGACTTCTTGGAGAATCTAGTTAACATTAAATCAAATTTACTCTATTAACTAACACGTTGTTGTATAGGTGCATGTGACTTCACATGGGAGGGCTGATGTGGCTATTAGAATGAATTTCCAACAAACAGCATTATTGGGACACTTAGAGGAGTTGAATGCCTGACCACGGTTACTCAATGATCATATGTTCTCTGAATTGTCTATGGTTGGTTAATCCTATAAAAAATTACCCACCAAATGGATCATTTATTTAGTTAATCCAAAGCTTCTATTATTCAAGAGACAATAAGTAAAGGTGAGAAAATGGTTACTTGGTTTTAAAGAAACTTCTGGTTGGATGGGAGTTTTGGTTTTAAAGAAACTTATGGTTGTATGGGAGTTTTGATACCATGATGTTAAAGAAAATTCTAGAGTTTTGATCATTGGTTGCAAGAGAAAATGTATGTTACTTATAAATTCTTGGTCCATGTCCTCAATTTTGTGAACGGTCTTATACTCTTTATAATTAGGGAAGGGATTTTTGTTTACTAATGTTTATAGGCCATATTTAGAGAGATATTCATTTTGGAATAATATCCAATCTTTGGAGATGATATCTCACCTTAATTTGGTCCCAAGGGCCAATCTGAATTTTTCTTTAGAGCTTTCTGAAATCTTGGGTCCTTCTTCCCAAAAAGATAGTCTCTTAGATTCCTTTTTAGAGAAACTAGTTTCTATGGGTTTATTGGATATTGAGCCAGGTAAGATTCATCCCACATGGAGTAACAGAAGCTCATGGGATGCTAGAGTCTCAAAACATTTGGATCACTTCAATGTTGGTGAGGCTTTGATGAACTCTTCTTTCATGTTTTGTTAGTGGGTGGGAGTCACAGGAGAATTAGACCACTATCCTATATTTATGGAAAATGCCTTAGTTGGTACAAAACCTTCTACCTCTTTCAAATTTAATTCCTTATGGTTGGAAGATAAGAACCTGATCAATAATACTAAGGACATATGGATCCCTTTTGATAATTCTAGTAGGAAATTGGTGGCTAAACATTTCTTGAATAACTTGAAATGAGAAAAAGTAGTCTCTTTAGATTGGTCCCATAAATTTAGAAACCAAAAAGATTAAGATATAACCAAAACAGATAATGCACTACAACAAAAATTGGATTTATCATCTCTTTTTGCATCCTTTTTTGCATCTAGACCATCTTTCAGTGTATTTTTCTTCATTTTTTGAACAAAATGGCGCAATTTCACGAGTTGGTGCTATTTTAGGCGTTTTTTGCGTCCTTTTTCTAAATCTGCTGCAAATTCTTGCGTAATTTGCACGGGGTTTTGCACCTAGTTATGCACCAGGTTTTGCATCAGGTTTTGCGACATGTTTTGAGCCTAGTTTTGCACCTAATTGTGTGCCTAGTTTGTACATCTACTCTTGTTGCACCCCCTTTTACACCCATGTTTGCCTCAACTTTTACGCCCTTATTTTCATCCACTTTTGCATCCTTTTTTACATCCACTTTTGCATCCACTTCTGCTTCTTTTTTTGCATCCCTTCGTGCACCAAGTTTTGCATCAAAGTTTACATCCTGTTTTGAGTCTAGTTTTGCATCTCATTTTGTTTTAGCCATTTTTGCATCCAATTTTGCATCCATTTTTTTTCCACTTTTGAACCCATGTTTTCATCCCTTTTTGCATCCCATTTTGCATCCATGTTTACATCTTTTTTTGTATCTACTATTGCATCCACGTTTGCATCCACTTTTTTCGCGTCCCAATTCGTACCCATTTTTGCGCTTACTTTTACACCCACTTTTGCTTCAACTTTTTCATCCACGTTTGCATCTTTTTTTGCATCGAATTTTACATCAGTTATTGCATCCCTTTTTGCATCCACTTTTGCATCCAATTTTACATCCATAGTTGTGTCCACTTTTGCGCCACTTTTTTCATCATGTTTTGCTTCCATGATTGCATCATTTTTTGCATCCACTTTTGCATCACCTTTTGCATCCATTTTTGGTGCACCCCATCATGCACCCACTTTTGCGCCTACTTTTGTTGCATCCATGTTTGCATCCTTTTTTGCATCCATGTTTTTATCCACTTTTGCATCCAGTTTTACACCGAGATGTTGAAGATGAAAATGAGGATAATGATTATGATATTGACGATGGTTATGATGATGATAATAATGTTGTTGATAATGAGGAGAACAATGACAATGATGATTATGATGACGATTATGATGATGATGACGACGATGATGATGATGATGAGGATAATGGCAATGATGACATTGTCAATGATTATGATGGCAATGCAATGAATGGTGATGATGACAATGACAATGATGATGAGTACAATAAGAATGATGATGTTTATCATCTTAAAAAATAAGTTGTTATTTGTCATGCATAAATCATGTGTGTCCTCCATGACCCTTTTCCACTAATCACATATTTTGGATAGATGCCATTTCTTATGCCAAAGGTAATGATGAATAACTGATGAAAATGTCAATAATCATGATGATGATGTCAAGGACAATGGTGATGATGATGACATGGATGATGATTATGCCAATGATGATGACTATTGTGATAATCATGATGACAATGACAAATATGATGATGACGATCATCATCATCATCATTTCCATCATCGTCTTCATTAAAAACATCATCACTGTCATTGTCATCTAGTTCATCATCATCATCATTTAAATCATATGGGATATGTTTACCATTTAAAGCATGCATAACAAGTGGGATTATTCTAAAACACCCCACGAAAGTACAAAATTCAAACCACAAGGGAAACATAATATTGAAATTGTTCCAATTTTCTTTCTCCCAACAAAACATGCTTCATTTTAGGGAATTATGTTAAAATCCATACATTCGTAGTCCATCCATACTATACTTGTAATAAATGTAAATATAATGCTTAACTAAATTTATAAAATAGGTAAATATTTTATAAACACCCTTATGATATATAAACTTATTTCACCTTAATAATGGTAAAATATGTAAATATAATAATAACATATAATTGATATAAATATGTTACTATATTTCATATGTTAAAAGATTTAATATAAATAAATATATATAGTTCATATGTTATGTGATTTAATATAATTAAATATATACACATATTATTTACTTATACATTATACAAATTAAAATATAGATTAAAACCTATGAAGTTTCATAGGGAGGCGAAGAAAAACATGGAGGATTTTTCAAATATAGCTCTATGTACAACTACCCATTTCCCAATGGGGCTTCTGCTAAATCAATCTATGGATTCAGGGTTATGAGTATCAATTTGGTCCATCTGGTTCATCCCCAATTCGACCATGAGAGGATTTAATTTAGTCATGAGAGGATTTAACATTATTCCTCCCATGAGGACTTCTAAGGGCGCCTAGTTGGCAACGTGGGTGTCTTGATTCTTGGGCCAGGACGTTCAAAGCCTAGTTTTTGGGGATGGATCAAAGTAAACTACGAGCTCTACCACTGTTGATGCCTCTACTGTCTCCGTCTTAGATGCTGCTCTCTCGTAATATAAGATATACCTATGCTGGTGGTGCTACTGATGCTAGGTCACCAAAATTTAGATCGCTATCTTGCGATTGGATTTTGTATTACTACAAATTGACATTTATAGCTATGTTTTATGAGAGAGATTCACACAGATGGACTAATTAGGCCTAGCTAGGATAAGACCCAGTTAGGAGACCTAATATGAGTAACAATACCTCAAAATCTACGAGGGTACATAAATTACGGGGACAAGGGGACAAATCCATACGATCGTTGGATGTTGAGAATGAGCCGGGTGAGCCTGCTTTGTTATAGGGACTAATGGATTGGGCGCGCAACACTACAAAGATTTGGATTTATAACAAGAGGTTATTGAACTGCCTATTACTCAAGTACTAGTCATGATAATGCTTCTCATGGAGCCTCTGGATGACCTCCCAGCTTCCTGCTTCCACATTCTGTTAAAGAAATCAATGCATTTTCCTTCATTAGGATTATTGAAGATGGGAAGAATTTGGGATTGAATCAAAATACCAAAGATGGAAATAATTGGGTATTGAATCAACTCATGTGGCTTCTTTATAATTTTATGTTAGGTGGCATGATTTCTAGGAACAATTGCAAAGGATTCTCCATCGTTGTTGTATTTTCCTATTTCTCTGTTACGCCCTATGTAGAATATTCTACGACCATATTTTGCTTATAGGCCAAATGCAAATGTTATGGCCTAAGCTATGTCTTTTGACCTTGCCATTGCTTAAGTTACAAAAAATATCCATGGTTAACAAAAAATTATAAAAGAGGTACTATGTCTTTTTCACATGCCAATATTCCTTTTATATGGCTTTGTGGTGGCCTAAGGCCCCA
The DNA here is from genome assembly GCA_001517045.1 of Pseudotsuga menziesii. Taxonomy (NCBI): domain Eukaryota; kingdom Viridiplantae; phylum Streptophyta; class Pinopsida; order Pinales; family Pinaceae; genus Pseudotsuga; species Pseudotsuga menziesii. The sequence continues at coordinate 92,935 of LPNX010183179.1, forward strand.
CACATAGTTCATGAGCCCTAAGCAAAAATGTTTTGTCCCAATAACTCTTTTCACATCAAATCATGGCCAAGGGACTGAAAGCCATACTTGGTGTGTCAAACCTCAAAATGACTGACATATCTTACTCATTGGCTAAATATTATCTATGTAGTATATAGGGCCTTTGAGGTGGTCTAGGGAATCATGCATGACCCATGAGCCCCTTACCCTTAGACGTTATGTTTTGACTTGATAATATGGCCCAATCAATGATAATTATTCTTGGTTGCACAAAGCTTGAAATGGCATTTTCTTGTTTGTAAGCCAAATATTTCCCACATAGAGATGACATTATAGACTAGGGCCCATGACAACACATCAGACATGACGTTATGGTGAAAACATCCATATAACAATCGATTTCTTTGCTAATTTTCTTAAATCTATTTTGTTAAATTTTTACCTTTTTCTTTTTTTCTCATTAGTTTTAAAAATAAAAGAAAATACAACTTTAAGAAGAAGAGATGAAATCCTATGTGGTCGGGAGGGAGGGGAATAAAATCCCTATTGGTTATACATAAACACGCCAAAGAAGAAATTATATATCAATGGGAGGGTAGAGATGTTAAATGGGTTGGGTCGATATAAATGGGTTGGGTCAAGATTGAGCATAGTCAAAATTGTTAAACTCCATCACAATCTTTGCTTGCAATCGATGTTCCATTATTTATTCTATGGATTGCAACTAGCTGCTTCCATCGTGAGCCCATTCATCCATTTTCCAAGGAGCCACAAAAAAATATTGCCACTGTAAAATATTAATCAATAATTTAACTGGTAATCAATTGTTAGAGGCATTGCCACTATTGTGGCATCTGGGAATTAATGGTGTTATAGAAATTGTGGATGAGGAGGACTGGGAGGGTATAATTCTTGTTCAGGGTATGCCAAACATGAATAATAATAAGGGTTATGTTGGTAATTAATGGTGTTATGGAAATTGTGGATGAGGAGGACTGAGAGGGTATAATTCTTATTCAGGGTATGCCAGATAGAAATAATAATAAGGGTTATGTTTGATGTTTCCATCAGGTTTATACCTAAAAAATATTAACACTGGCCGCATACAACTTAAAGTCATAGATCATGTGTACATGTTTATGTTGAAGACATTTTTCTCCGAGGTCTGTTTTTGGCCACCATGGCCAAATTGGTCGTCCCTTCAACAAATACAATTTCGCCAAGTGTCTTTCTTAGCACTATATTATCCAATTGTTTTTCATATTACCCTCGGGTTCCCCATTCATGGCTCAGGTTTTGCCGCTCATTGTTTAGTGGTAACTTAAAAAACACATGAATAAAAAACTAAAACTATCACAGTATTGAATTGTACCCTGTACATTTCCATTTCTCGTTGTTCAATATTAACATACAAAGAACACAGCTCGAAAACTAAGAGCATTTTACTTTACCTTACTTTATAGATATGGTTCGTCGCCCCTCCATCCAACTAGTGTCTACTATGCATCACCCTTTTCAATGCTTGCTAGCAGTCATTTCCTTTCCTATGTTCCCTCTCATGCTTGCCTCCCTTGTGGAGGTTTAGGATTCCTTGAAGTTGTATACCTATGACTTAACATTAATTGAAAGATGCAAGGGAATCAATGACTCCGGTGTAGAATGTGTGGACTATTTCTCGCATAGCTAGAATGGACTCTACATTGGGCAACATGATCTACACTTTTGTTTCTCCATTTTTCACTGTGTATTTACTGTCATTTTTTATTGTGTATTTAGCTAATTTGCATACTAACAAAAAGTAAGCAAATCAACACAATAGGAAAAATAGTCTATGACACTTAGGAACATAGAGAACGTTAGCTGAGCAAACATCGATTTTCAGCTCTTCGGAGGGACGATCTTGCAAATATTGTAGGGCTCTATATTTGCAGGGCTCAACAAGAGGGTTCCCAAACTCTTCTTACGTAGGATAGAATACCGGCGCCTACGGTATATTTAGGGCTCCAAACCCCAACGGACTCTCATTTTTCTACCCTCCGTTTAGTCCATTTGAAGACTTAGGCTTTGCCCTACTCATGGAACAAGAATTTGGTCAAATCTCAAGTCTACCACATGCTTTCCATTCCAAAAAAATTCACAGTTTTGCATGATTCGATTTCCTTCTGGTACTCTGTGCTAGTTGGGTTTTCCATCTATATTTTCAATTAAATGAGGAATTCGTGTAATGCGGTTTAGTCATTTTGGCGGATAGGTGTGATGCTTGTAACTACAAATCTAATTCTTTCAGTCCACGTTGAAATATTTATAGTTACATATTTTATTGAAAGCGTGTTTGAGAATAGAAATTTCAGAAAACGAGGTCAAACATATAAATCCATATCTTACTAAAAAGAGTTGGTATTTGTTTTTATC
>LPNX010183179.1:95577-177380 GCA_001517045.1 Pseudotsuga menziesii
TTGGACTCTTCGAGTCTCCTCATTGTCCAAGTCTCTAGCCTAGCGCCATGTAACATGATCACAAAAGTGGTAGGTAAGGTCTTTATGCCTCTATCCATACCTTGCAAATTGCATAAAGACCTATACCTTCTTCCATTGAAAGACTTGCCCATATATGTCTTACACTACCAAAGTTGAAATCATTGGGTTGTAGCTAGAAGGTGTGGCCTCCCCTAGTGGGAGGTTCATTCCAAATATTTAGAGGTCTTAAGCTCAATATAGACAATTTGATCATTTCAACACCTATCCCGATCTAGACTTGGGATGTGATTTGCTAGGCCCTTCGCCATTGTATTTACTGTCCAATCTATCGACACAATCTATTGTGCCGAAGGGAAACATATTTAAATGCAAACAACTTCTTGGAAACAACCATGAAAGTTTAGACTTTTAATAGAACACCCTTTCTTTGAAACAAAAATTTTAAGTCAAACCGAGAGATTGCAAATGAGTTAGCATAATACGTAAGAGAAATTTTATTGAACCACCCTTACACCATGCACCATAAACCACATTAGTATCCTCTCTCATATTCCCTCTTTGATCATTACGAAACATAATCCAATAGTTTGGTTTGACCTAGTTATTACTATATGTAATTGGAGACACATGGCTTATGCAATCCCTTCCTTATTATGAGTGTTTGACCCTTCATGGTCATAAGCGATAATGCATGCAATATATATCAACTATTGGTAAGATCATGTTATATTGAGCTCATTTCTTTCATTGAGTGCTCTTTAGAAAATGATGTGTTGCTTTGTGGCTTGTTCATGTCACTTTAACATTGTCGTTTACTTTCCATAAATAAAATTCCATTATTAAGAGGATAAATGTATGGCTTTAACTTTAAAAAAACATTTCAACCTTGCAATATCTATATTTTGTTGTTAATAAGTATTTGAGTCTATTTAGAAAGATGCTTGTACATATAAAATGCAATTGCAGGGGTTCCACTTGTAGGCTTGGTAGGTGGGGTAGTAGGCTATCATTGTCCCCACCCAAGTTCAAAAACCATGACTATATGTACATGACACCTACGAGAGTGTCAAAATTTTCATTAATGAAAAAAATTGCAATTACAAATTGAGATGTTCATCATTCTCGATTATAGTAATTTTTCCTATAGTGTCTCATCACATTTTCTTCTACTTTTATTATGAAATCATGCATGGATTTTATAGTATTTTCCAAAGGTAATCGATATTATGTATTTTTAATATTTGAAGTTTTGTACATAAAATTTATTGTAACTAATGTTTTCATTTTCCACCTATCTTAAAAATTTGTTCTAGACTTCAATGTTGTATTGTTTTACTAGGTCAATGCCTTTGGATGGTCTTCTCCATTTGTGCCTCTATATTCCTAACAAAACTTGTATCCTAATGCAAAAAAACTAATACGAATATCTATTTGGTTCAAATTTAGTTCCTCAGTATGTTAATTTCAAGATTAATATTGATTACATACGTGTACACAACTTTTTATATCCTTTAAATTAATTGATTCCTAATGATTTCCATGAATCTAGCTTGTGATATACCTTGACATTGATATTTTAAATTACTTTAAGATTAACTTGTACAATATATACCAACTTATTCTGTTATAGTTAACATTACTTTATACTATTTTTTATGTGTATACATTTTGAATAAATTTTCAATCTCATTTCATTTTTAATTTTTTCTTTTGTTTTTTCACTCCATCACATTTACTCTACTTTTTGTTTTTTTCCTTTTGACCTATCTTTGCACCTCGGGCAATTGCTAATTTAAACCAATATATGTATGGAAACTTGGATATTAAAGCACGAATGTACCTGATTATCAACTTCCTTATTGCATTAAAACATAAAAAACAAATTACATCCATCAATATTTTGTATAAGTTTGTTTTACAATTTGCAAATACCTTTTAATCAAAATAATCAACCTAAATTACTAAAAACAAGAAAGCTAACAAAACCATTAAGTGATAAAGTAATTCTCGTTAGGTTTTAGAAGAAAGAATCTTGGTGAAAATGTAAAAGACGAGGAGGAAAAACAGCTGCATGTAGACAACGGAGGCCCGGAGATCTTGTGCTCGCCAAACGTCAAGGGATTTCTGGCATTGCCCGCTAAGGTATGCTAGTCTATTCTCCATCCCCATTTGTTTACCCTCATGCTGGTGCCCTGTTTTAATAACGGATTGTCGTCCAAGGGTTTGTGTGAATGTTTACAGATTCTCATTTATTTCCACTGCCCATATTTCTTTCTCTAATTTCTGTAGTGGGAGTGCATTAGCTTCTATCAGATTTCTTTACCAGTCATATTTCTTTCTATTTTCTATGGTCGGAGTACATTCATTTCTATTAGCTTTCTTTACATTATACTTATTATAGCTTGCTAGGGCTTTTAAATTCAGTGGTTGCAAGGCCATTAAAATGTACCCAGTATTGTAGCAACTGTTGCAATTTTCCCAGCACATTGTCCAGTGTCAAGCAGGGAATCAAGCAGGGTCGATTGCCCAATATGTGCCGATATTTTCTTCTTAATCCTATAAAGATCCGTTCCCATTCCTAGTAATAAAAAAATTCCATCTCGGATCCAAAACCATTAGTTCTAGAGCCATTTCCCGTTTTAGAGTGAGATCCTTTGCCTCTTTACCCTTAAGTAGTTTACCCAACAGAGACCATAGGGAAAAAAAGGGGTAAGGGTAGCAGTAGATTCTCTTATCTAATCCAAGGTGCTTTAGTTTGAAGGTTTTATTCATGCTTGAGTGAGGAGGCTTCATCTTCTACATCTCATGGTTGGGGGAATTGAGGATTATAAACTCAAAATATAGGAGCTGCATTCTTGTATGTAAGAAAGAATAATATTCCTAAGGAACACGTGCTAGTAACAAGAATCAAGATTAGGCACCTCAGTACTACACATGGTTCAACTTTTGGTGGGCTGATTTTGATGATATGTTGTAGTGGTACTGGTGTTCTAGATGCTAAATTGGCTCTAAAGGAATTGTTGAAGATCATCCTTGGATCCATCTCTAGGTCTTTCTTTTGTAATCATGAGTAATTCCTTATCAGTTTGAAAGGCTAAGTTGCATGCAACTGGTAATTGGGTATAAGCTTTTGAAATGGGTCCGACATGGAAATGTCAGGGCCCAAAATTTTAGGACATGGGGAACATGGCATTAAAAAACACAAAAACTATAAATAATTCAATAAATATTTTTTTCCCTTTTTAATTATCAAATTATCATGGAAATTAAATTAGAATGAAATATCACATAACTGAGATAATTAGAATGATACAAACAACCAACAATTTAATACAATTTTTATGTTACATTAATTGCCGTAGATGAATATATTATGCAAATTTGATAGTCAACCGTATATATTAGGCTATATGTGCCAATATATAATATGAGCTACATGTAGCTTTCAAATTCATTGGCCTTGTCATCATTTGCATTAAGAGAAGTTGAATATGACATGTGTTTTATGGTAGATCATGGAAGGGAAGAAGTGTTCTCAATAATTAGAGCAGCTCTCAGCCAGCCCCTTGTTGGGAGTTTCAGAATCCACATCCCAGACTTTATCAGGTCCACTTGTATATTCATCACTCTTGCATGACACAAAGCAGAGATTTGGATGCACAAAGACAAAATCCTTTGCCTTTTGTGTTTCCAATCTGTTGCACTTTACAGAGTGAATGAAAATGTATGTGTTACAATTCCTTCTGTTGATGAAGAGCTTTCCATGTATGAAATAAGATGCATAGCACATTCATGCAAATGTACAACCATTGCTCCATGGAAAATCCACCATCTAATAGGGTTCATGGCCCTCCTCTTATCCAAGTTTGATATTTCGAAGTTAATCCACCTTAGCAGCAAAATTCACAAATCTTCCTTCACCTTAGTTTGTAGAGAAGTTGGAAATATTCTAATGAGGGTTATCTTCACTGAACTGGGGCTTCCTTCTTGCTATTGCTTTGAGCGATGAGGTCTTCATCATAAAATATAGAATTCAAATCATGAGCTGAAGTGTACAATGGACTGTTGAATTGGTTCCACTTATCAACGATTATCCTAACAAGCTCTTCAAAATATGCACCAATAAATAAAGAATGGGAGTTTCATGTGAAATGATTTGCATGGTTTTCTCAACTATGGTATCCATGCCCTCATAAACCTTTCCAAATAAAGCTTTGTCTGCGTCTGCATTTCAACGAAACTCAATTTTTTTGCTGTGAGCACAGATACCCCGCATTTCAAAGAAGCTCAAATGTTGTGCTGGGGATGGAGAATAGAATTTTTATGTTACATTAATTACCGTAGATGAATATATTATGAAAATTTGATAGTCAACCGTATATATTAGGCTATATGTGCCAATATACAATATGAGCTACCTGTAGCTCTCAATTTCATTGGCATTGTCATCATTTCCATTAAGAGAAGTTGAATATGACTTGTGTTTTATCGTAGATCATGGAAGGGAACAAGTGTTCTCTATAATTAGAGTAGCTCTCAGCCAACCCCTTGTTGAGAGTTTCAAAATCCACATCCCAGACTTTATCAGGTCCACTTGTATATCCATCACTCTTGCATGACACAAAGCAGAGATTTGGATGCACAAAGACAAAATCCTCTGCCTTTTGGATGGTTGATGGTTGGTGATGAATTTTATAATTTCCCTAGCCTTCCCCACGAGCTTTTTAATCCATGGTATAACTCTTCCAAAATTGGGTGTAAAAATTATAGACAATGCATGGAGTTCAAAATATGTGATTGTACCTACTGTCAACATTCAAGTTCACGACTTTGCAAACTAGTGCATTATGCATGCCAACCTGCATTAATAGCATTAATAGCATTAATTAATATTTCCATTGAAAAGGCCATCTTTTATATCACATGAATAGTCTTCAACCTACAAAAACATCGATCCTTTTCATGAAGAGGCAATGCCTTTGAGTCTTGACGAATGGCATATGTCTCATATCTATGCACCCACTCGAGAAAATAGAAACCATCGATGTGCCTCATGAAGACCAATTTGGATCTATAAGACATCCTCATGGTTAGGAGTGTTGAATTTTGACATGTGTGTGGTAATTTTAAAAATTGCAGACTATAATAGAGATAGCACTTGACATTTTAATAGAAGTAAAACAAATGCAGTAGTAACAAAAACATCACACAATTGAACATACGATTTTTCAGGGAGAAACCTTTAAAGGATAAAAACTCCAAAGCATTAATAATTCATCCTCTAAATGAGATGACCGAGTTTGTACATGAACAGAGAATTAGTTCACAGAACTTTCAGATGAATGTATAAAAAAATATTTCCAAACTGAGTGAACCCTAGCAAGCTTTTACTGCTGTTGTTGTTGCCATGTGGACAGTAGACTGTACTTTCCCTGCTGCTGTGACCGTAACTTTCTGTACCTGCTGCCACCTCAGTGAAGGTTGCTGGCAGCCTGTTGTTGCCTTTGTGGGATGCTTCTACCTTAGAATCCTGTTTCTACCTTAGTCTCCTCATAATGAGCTCGGGACCCACCACCGTGAGCTTCTATAGCCCCCACTATGAGCTATGCTCCCACCGTGAGCTCACCACCAAGAGATGTTGCTGCTCTACCAAGCCTTCACCAAGAGCTGTAGCAGCTTTGCTGCTACTGCTCCTTACCACTGAGACTACCCTCCACCATGATTGTTGTATGCCGTGAAGGAAGAGACCCACACAAGCTAAGAGATGCCACGTTGGTGAAGAAGAGAAAGATCACCAGTCACCGAAGTTTTTCTCCAGTCAACCACAGCCGCGATGATGATGAAGATCTCAGTCAAAAATTATTTTGGAGTAGTCAAGTGATGATAGATTATAATGAAATATTTTTCTATTGTTCTTCATTTATAGTCCATCACACATTATATGTTGGTTCCACATATTTAGGAAGTTGACATTAGGGCTTCCTTTATTTTTCATCTTTGACCCTTGTGTATCTATATGTTACTCGGTCTCTTATCTTTCTCATAAGAATATTCATATCTATATTGTTCTTTAACATGGGGGTGCTTATACAGATGCTTATATAGGTGATGCTTCTACGACGGCTACTTACCTTGGTACTGCATCTACTCTCTATGCTATTGTTTGTAGTGGTACTACTTTGGATCGACTGGATCAACCTAGATTTGGTACCCAAGCGATATATGCACCTGTAGGGTATTAAACCGATAGAATGGCAGGAGGTTCCTGCAATCTCTAGGGCATGGGCCTTACAGGTAAACCAAAAGCTCTACCCCCACAAAATATCTGGCTATTGCCTTTCTCTTTTGGTCTCATCGAGGCGTTTCATCGCTTCCACATTAGACCAGAACCATTCGTTAGCCCAGTACTAGAAACCCATTCCTATATAATCTCATTTTGTGGAGTTGGTTCATGTTGGTTGAGTCCAGCCTCGAAGAAGTAATTATTTATAAGAAAATGGAGATCTTCACATAGCACCCATTTACTTGGTTTTGTTTGTTTGATTCATTGGAAAACTACAAGTTGAAAGTGCCAAAGAATTTATCTTTCAGGGCCAGGTTGAACTACTTGCACTAATTTGAACTATAGTTTCTCTATCTCATTTATTTTGGAACTACACGGACACAACAACAAGAAGTTAGGCTTATTTACATGGAGGACCTACTAAGGCACTTATTTACATGGAACTAAGGTGCACTATAAGGTGGCTTCTTAACTAGCTCCAAGAGGATTACAATTGGCTCGAATTTGTCAGGCCCACAAGCGGCCTGTTTTTACCAATACGATGTCCCTTAAAAATCTGAATCAGTAATTACAACTATTTTTCATTTCTCTAAGTCCATACTCTTATGTCATAATCACCTCGGTCTTGCACTTGGAATTTAACCTGACAAATAGACAGATATTCCATTGCTGAAATACAACAAAGTAGAAATGTCAAAAGCATCTGTTAATAGAAAAATAAAATTGCAAGTGTTAGATGAGATACACAACTAAATTGAGAAACCATCAAATATCAATTGATGGCTTATCTCTGACTTCAAAATTCTGGATCATTTTGAAAATATCTGAAAATGTATCAGTCAATTGACGTCTCTCAATCATTTCACTTCAATTTCACTTGACAAATCGGTACATCCTACATAACTAGTAGTAATCTTGGCAATGCTAAGAACCACCTTCAAAATACCTCTCTCTGCACTAGTTCTCTAGGAAGATGAGAGACCATCCACAGAAGCCAACCAAAATGATCACGACTTCCTTTACAATGATGGCATATAAGGCTGCAGCCTTAATATTCTAAATTAGTAATCACGTATCTCTGGTAGTAAGCGTTCTACAAGGGAAGGGTTGCTGCACAGAAAATTGATTATTAAAATTTAGATAGATCCTGAAAAGTGCCTGGCTCTCACTGTAATTGTTCAGTTTTGTAGAATTTTTCCTTACCCGGACATGTAAGACATATGTTCATGGTGTTCCCGAAAGTACAGAACACACATATGACCTAAAGAAGTTGCATGATATGACTTAGCAAGATCATATATAATTGCAAAATTCTCTAAAGTAAGGTCCTAAACAGAAAACACAGATCTCAGTGCTAAAGGCTTGATCCAGATTTATGCGTGAACGAAATGAAAGAACATATACAGAATCGTAATCATAGACATTTTGCAAATATAACAGAGATACAGTAAACACATATTCTATTAAATGGCGGAAATAGAACAGACTGTAATACAATTGCTAGAATGGTGGTAGCTATCTCTGAGAAGAGATGTGGCTGCTACGCTCATTCGTGCCGAGCTTGATACAAAATGAGGCCAAAGGGGCCTATTTATAATAATAATGAGGGTGAGAACCCCAAAAGTCCCAAAACGTAACTCTAGAAGATGAACCGTCGTAAAGTTTGCGGACCCAAGGTGGTAAGTTGAACAGTCAACTTCCCGGGGTCATAACATTTGCATACGATCTCCGATTTGGGTGTTTGATAGCTAGTTGGAAAGGTCTCTCTAAGATTTACAACTTTTGGACAGCCAAATGGATGTTGATGGCAACCATTTTTCCCTAATCTCCAAAAAATGTCGTTTAGGGCCTCAAAACGGCCCCGAAAGTTTAGGACTCGAAAAACTGCCGAAAAATAACTAGGAAACTGCCACAATGGACAATTGTTTTGAGCCAGTGGAAAAGGTGGGTGGCCACCGATCTCCATATGGATCAATCCTGCCTCCTTAAGGAAGCAATGGTGTCCATTGCGTCGAATCCCATATCATATCTTGAACTGTGTGTTGAGTTGATCTCATGGTGTGACATTTGTTGAAGTGAAGAGGCTGCTTTTCTTTGGCATCCCGAGAGGGCTATAATTGTTGTCTGGATGATTTGTTTCTGGATGAGCACCTTGAATGCGTGGCCTTGCATCGTAGATGTTCTCGGACAGATGAGGAAACAATGTATCTGTCTTCTTCTTGTGTCTGATGAGCAGAGAAACCATGTGCAGAGGGTGTGGAGGTCTCTGTGATCTTATGTTCTCCTTCAGACACAATTGTGAAGAGGAATAATTTTCTGGTGTGGGAGCTTATCTTCCTACCCTATGAGACTGTAGTAGGTGCAACTATCTTTGGGATCCGGTAGAGTTGTCCTCCCAAAGTGATAATGACACTGCGAGGGCCATGACTGATATACACCCGACGCTTCCACATATATGGTTGTCCTAAAAGAACATCACAGACTTCAAGTGGGGCCACATCACACAGTACCTCGTCTTGGAAAGCCTTGATGCATATGGTAGGAGGCATTGCATAGTAATGCGGATACCACATCCTTGGCTTAGCCAACCGATTTTGTAGGGTTGCGGGTGTGGTGTTGTTGGAAGCTCCACTCTCTTGATGACTTCTGCTGAGATCAGCTTCTTTTGGCTGCCGTTGTCAACAACAAAATATGGAGGCATTCCCTTCACCCACATCTGCGAGTGGAATAGGCGCCCCTCTGCCTCTGAATCTTCAGGATCCTCTGGTTGAATCTGTGCAGTAGCAACAGTGGCAGTGGGGTCTGCATCAATGATCTGCTTCCCATTGTCTATGGCTGTGGAATTGGGTTCCGAATCAGAATCAAGATCTGATTCTGAAGATTTGATCTCGGTCACTAATGACTGCTTTGAGCGACATTCATCAGTGTTGTGGCAAAGGATTTTATGAAATTCGCACCACTTACTAGTGTCCTTGTTTTTCTTTCAATCTCCCTTCTTTGCTGGTGGTGGGGACTGGTTGTCGTTTTCTTTTGTTCTGTTCTACGGGCCAGGGTTTCCCTTGCCTTGCTTCTGCGGTGGATTCGTAAGTCCAGAGTCTCGCTTGTTCTTTTGTCAAAATTTCTCCTCGATTTTGACAGCATATTGATAGGCGGATCCAAGTGAAGAGATGTTGAGGAAGTCCATCTGAGTTCGGATGTACCGATGTAGACCACTGCGATATTTCAGGATTAGGTGCCTCTCGAAGTCTTTGATACTCAGCTTTGTCCGTAGACTATGAAATTTGTTGGTGTACTACGACACCGTCTGGTCCTTTTCTTGACGCAGAATGGTCCATTTTGTGTACTGGTCATCATAGTTTCCCACAGGGTAATAGTGTTCCCTGACGGCATCTATGAAAGAGGTCCAAGTGGAAATTGTTTCAAACATTCCAGACTCAACTGATGAGTTTTTCTCGCAATAAGTACCCCACCAATTTTGGACATGGGGGACTGCCTTAAGGAGCGCAAAGGTGATCTTTTCTCTGTCGGAAAAGTTGTGGACAGAGAAATACCATTGTAGAACATTCAACCAATTATCCAGGGTATCTGCATCAATATTTCCTTCAAATAAAGGAATATCAAAGTTAACTTGTACCTTGAAGGGAGTTGCATCCCCGAACCGACTACTTGTTGAAGATGCACTGGCCGCGACCTCCATTCGCTGAAGGATTTGGGCGAAACTATCCATCATCTCGTTCCTCTGTCGCTCGAGGGCTTCCTCGAGCAGCGACTTGATAGGATCTCCTGCTTCGTCGTCTCTCTTTTCTTCCGCCATGGGAGGTCGTTTGGGACGGCGAGAATGATCAAGTGAAACTAGTTTGAGACCAAACTCTCTATACTCGGACCTCGTCGGGGACATGCACCGAAAAATAAACAAAGAGAAGATTGCTCTGATACCACTGATCCAGATTTATGCGTGAACGAAATGAAAGAACATATACAGAATCATAATCACATACATTTTGCAAATATAACAGAGATACAGTAAACACATATTCTATTAAATGGCAGAAATAGAACAGACTGTAATACAATTGCTAGAATGGTGGTAGCTATCTCTGCGAAGAGATGTGGCTGCTACGTTCATTCATGCCAAGCTTGATACAAAATGAGGCCAAAGGGGCCTATTTATAATAATAATGAGGGTGAGAACAGAAAAAGCCCCAAAACGTAACCCTAGAAGATGAACCGTCGTAAAGTTTGCAGCCCCAAGGTGGTAAGTTGAATAGTCAACTTCCTGGGGTCATAACTTTTGCATACGATCTCTGATTTGGGTGTTCGATAGCTCGTTGAAAAGGTCTCTCTAAGATTTACAACTTTTGGCTAGCAAAATGGATGCCGATGGCAACCATTTGGCCCCGAATCTCAAAAAAACGTTGTTTAGGGCCTCAAAACGGCCCCAGAAGTTTAGGACTCGAAAAACTGCCGAAAAATAACTAGGAAACTGCCACAATGGACAATTGTTTTGAGCCAGTGGAATAGGTGGGTGGCCGTCGATCTCCATCTGGATCAATCCTCCCTCCTTAGGAAGCAATGGTATCCATTACGTCAAATCCCATATCATATCTCGAACTGTGTGTTGAGTTGATCTGCTGGTGCGACATTTGTTGAAGTGAAGAGGATGCTTTTCTTTGGCATCCCGAGAGGGCTGTAATTGTTGTCTGGATGATTTGTTTCTGGATGAGCACCTTGAATGCGTGGCCTTGCATCGTAGACGTACTCGGACAGATGAGGAAACAATGGCTCTGTCTTCTTGTGTCTGATGAGTAGAGACACCCTGTGCAGAGGGTGTGGAGGTCTCTGTGATCTTATGTTCTCCTTCAAACGCAATTGTGAAGAGGAATAATTTTCTGGTGTGGGAGCTTATCTTCCTACCCTGCGAGACTGTAGTAGGTGCAACTGTCTCTGGTATCCGGTAGAGTTGTCCTCCCAAAGTGACAATGACAATACGAGGCCGTGACTCATATACAGCATGAAGCTTCCACATATATGGTTGTCCTAAAAGAACATCACAGACTTCAAGTCGGGCCACATCACACCGTACCTCGTCTTGTAAAGGCTTGATACCATATGGTAGGAGGCATTGCTGAGTAATGCAGATACCATGTCCTTGGCTTAGCCAACCGATTTTGTAGGGTTGCGGGTGTGCTGTTGTTGAAAGCTCCAATCTCTTGACGACTTCTGCTGAGATCAGGTTCTTTTGGCTGCCGTTGTCAACAACAAAATGTAGAGGCATTCCCTTCACCCACATCTCTGATTGGAATAGGCACTCCTCTGCCTCTGAATCTTCAGGATCCTCTAGTTGAATCTGTGCAGTAGCAACAGTGGCAGTGGGGTCTGCATCAATGATCTGCTTCGCATTGTCTGTGGCTGTGGAATTGGGTTCAGAATCAGAATCAAGATCTGATTCTGAAGATTTGATCTCGGCCACTAATGACTGCTTTGAGCGACATTCATCAGATGTTGTGCCAAGGGATTTTATGAAATTTGCACCACTTACTAGTGTCCTTCTTTGTCTTTCGATCTCCCTTCTTTGCTGGTGGCGGGGACTGGTTGTCGTTTTCTTTTGTTGTGTTCTGCGGGCCAGGGTTTCCCTTGCCTTGCTTCTGCGGTGGATTCGCAGGTCCAGAGTCTCGCTTGTTCTTTTGTCGAAATTTCTCCATGATTTTGACAACATATCGATAGGCGGATCCAAGTGAAGAGATGTCGAGGAAATCCATATTAGTTTGGATATACCGATGTAGAACACTACGATATTTTAGGATTAGGTGCCGCTCGGAGTCTTTGAAACTCAGCTTTGTCCGCGGAGTATGAAATTTGTTGGTGTACTCCGACACCGTCTGGTCCCTTTCTTGACGTAGAATGGTCCATTTTGTGTACTGGTCATCATAGTTTCCCATAGGGTAATACTGTTCCCTGACGGCATCTATGAAAGAGGCCCAAGTGGGAATTGTTTCAAACATTCCAGACTCGTCTGATGAGTTTTGCTCGCAATAAGTACCCCACCAATTTTGGACATGTGGGACTGCCTTAAGGAGCGCAAAGGTGATCTTTTCTCTGTCGAAAAAGTTGTGGACGGAGAAAAACCCTTCTAAAACATTCAACCAATTATCTAGGGTATCTGTATCAATATTGCCTTCAAATAAAGGAATATCAAAGTTAACTTATACCTTGAAGGGAGTTTCATCACCGAACCGACTGCTTGTTGAAGATGCACTGGCCGCGGCCAGCATTCGCTGAAGGATTTGGGTGAAACTATCCATCATCTCGTTCCTCTGTTGCTTGAGGGCTTCCTCGAGTAGCGAAATGATAGGATCTCCTCCTCCGTCATCTCTCTTTTCTTCCGCCATGGGAGGTCATTTGGGACGGCGAGAATGATCAAGTGAAAGTTGTTCGAGGCCAAACTCTCTGTACTCGGACCTCATTGGGGACATGCACTGAGAAACAATCAAAGAGCAGATTGCTCTCATACCACTGATCAGGATTTATGCGAGAACTAAATGAAAGAAAATATACATAATCGTAATCACAGACATTTTGCAAATATAAAAGAGATACAGTAAACACATATTCTATTAAATGACGGAAATAGAACAGACTGTAATACAATTGCTAGAATGGTGGTAGCTATCTCTGAGATGAGATGTGGCTGCTACGCTCATTCGTGCCAAGCTTGATACAAAATGAGGCCAAAGGGGCCTATTTATAATAATAATGAGGGTGAGAACCCCAAAATTCCCAAAACGTAACCCTAGAAGATGAACCGTCCTAAAGTTTGCGGCCCCAAGGTGGTAAGTTGAACAGTCAACTTCCCGGGGTCATAACTTTTGCATACGATCTTCGATTTGGGTGTTCGATAGCTCGTTGGAAAGGTATCTCTAAGATTTGCAACTTTTGGCCAATTAAATGAGTGCCACTAGCAACCATTAGGCCCTGAATCTTCAAAAAACGTCGTTTAGGGCCTCAAAACGGCCCCGAAAGTTTAGGACTCGAAAAACTGCTGAAAAATAACTACGAAACTACCACAATGGACAATTGTTTTGAGATAGTGGAATAGGTGGGTGGCCACCGATATGCATCTGGATCAATCTTACCTCCTTAGGAAGCAATGTTCTGCATTGCGTCGAATCCCATATCATATCTCGAACTGTGTGTTGAGTTGATCTGCTGGTGCTACATTTGTTGAAGTGAACAGGCTGCTTTTCTTTGGCATCCCGAGAGGGTTGTAATTGTTGTCTGGATGATTTGTTTCTGGATGAGCACCTTGAATGCGTGGCCTTGCATCGTAGACGTACTCGGACAGATGAGGAAACAATGGCTCTGTCTTCTTCTTGTGTCTGATGAGCAGAGACACCCTGTGCAGAGGGTGTGGAGGTCTTCGTGGTCTTATGTTCTCCTTCAGACGCAATTGTGAAGAGGAATAATTTTCTGGTGTGGGAGTTTATCTTCCTACCCTGCGAGACTGTAGTAGGTGCAACTATCTCTGGGATCTGGTAGAGTTGTCCTCCCAAAGTGACAATGACACTGCGAGGCCGTGACTCATATACAGCATGAAGCTTCCACATATATGGTTGTCCTAAAAGAACATCACAGACTTCAAGTGGGGCCACATCACACAGTACCTCGTCTTGGAAAGGCTTGATGCCATATGGTAGGAGGGGCTGCTGAGTAATGCAGATACCGCGTCCTTGGCTTAGCCAACGGATTTTGTAGGGTTGCGGGTGTGGTGTTGTTGGAAGCTCCAATCTCTTGACGACTTCTGCTGAGATCAGGTTCTTTTGGCTGCCGTTGTCAACAACAAAATGTAGAGGCATTCCCTTCACCCACATCTGCGAGTGGAATATGAGCTCCTCTGCCTCTGAATCTTCAAGATCCTCTAGTTGAATCTGTGCAGTAGCAACAGTGGCAGTGGTGTCTGCATCAATGATCTGCTTCCCATTGTCTGCGGCTGTGGAATTGGGTTCAGAATCAGAATCAAGATCTGATTCTGAAGATTTGATCTCAGCCACTAATGACAGCTTTGAGCGACATTCATCAGTTTTGTGCCAAGGGATTTTATGAAATTCGCACCACTTACCAGTGTCCTTCTTTGTCTTTTGATCTCCCTTCTTTGCTGGTGGCGGGGACTGGTTGTCATTTTCTTTTGTTGTGTTCTGTGGGCCAGGGTTTCCCTTGCCTTGCTTCTGCGGTGGATTCGTAGGTCCAGAATCTCGCTTGTTCTTTTTTTAAAATTTCTCCTCGATTTTGACAGCATATCGATAGGCAGATCTAAGTGAAGAGATGTCGAGGAAGTCCATCTCAGTTCGGATGTACCGATGTAGACCACTGCGATATTTCAGGATTAGGTGCCGCTCGGAGTCTTTGATAAACAGCTTTTTCCGCAGAGTATGAAATTTCTTGGTGTACTCCGACACCGTCTGGTCCCTTTCTTGACGCAGAATGGTCCATTTTGTGTACTGGTCATCATAGTTTCCCACAGGGTAATACTGTTCCCTGATGGCATCTATGAAAGAGGCCCAAGTGGGAATTGTTTCAAACATTCCAGACTCATCTCATGAGTTTTGCTCGCAATAAGTACCCCACCAATTTTGGACATGGGGGACTGCCTTAAGGAGCGCAAAGGTGATCTTTTCTCTGTCGAAAAATTGTGGACATAGAAATACCCTTCTTGAACATTCAACCAATTATCGAGGGTATCTGCATCAGTATTTCCTTCAAATAAAGGAATATCAAAGTTAACTTGTACCTTGAAGGGAGTTGCATCCCCGAACCAACTACTTGTTGAGGATGCACTGGCTACGGCCGGCATTCGCCTAAGGATTTGGGTGAAACTATCCATCATCTCATTCCTCTGTCGCTCGAGGGCTTCCTTGAGTAGCGACTTGATAGGATCTCATGCTCCGTCGTCTCTCTTTTCTTCCGCCATGGGAGGTCGTTTGGGATGTCGAGAATGATCAAGTGAAACTAGTTCGAGACCAAACTCTCTGTACTCGGGCCTCGTTGGGGACATGCACCGAGAAACAATCAAAGAGCAGATTCCTCTGATACCACTGATCCGGATTTATGCTTGAACGAAATGAAAGAACATATACAGAATCGTAATCAGAGACATTTTTCAAATATAATAGAGATATAGTAAACACATATTCTATTAAATGGGGGAAATAGAAGAGACTGTAATACAATTTCTAGAATGGTGGTGGCTATCTCTGAGAAGAGATGTGGCTGCGACGCTCATTCGTGCCAAGATTGATACAAAATGAGGCCAAAGGGGCCTATTTATAATAATAATGAGGGTGAGAACCCCAAAAGTCTCAAAAAGTAACCCTAGAAGATGAACCGTCCTAAAGTTTGCGGCCCCAAGGTGGTAAGTTAAACAGTCAAATTCCCGGGGTCATAACGTTTGCATACGATCTCCGATTTGGGTGTTTGATAGCTTGTTGGAAAGGTCTCTCTAAGATTTACAATTTTTGGCCAACCAAATAAATGCCGATGGAAACCATTTGTCCCTGAATCTCCAAAAAACATTGTTTAGGGCCTCAAAACGGCCCCGAAAGTTTAGGACTTGAAAAAATACCGAAAAATAACTAGGAAACTACCACAATGGACAATTGTTTTCAGCCACTGGAATAGGTGGGTGGCCACCTATCTACATCTGGATCAATCCTCCCTCCTTAGGAAGCAATGGTCTCCATTGCATCGAATCCCATATCATATCTCGAACTGTGTGTTGAGTTGATCTCCTGGTGCGACATTTGTTGAAGTGAAGAGCCTGCTTTTCTTTGGCATCCAGAGAGGGCTGTAATTGTTGTCTGGATGATTTGTTTCTGGATGAGCAACTTGAATGCGTGGCCTTGCATCGTAGATGTACTCGGACAGATGAGGAAACAATGGCTTTGTCTTCTTCTTGTGTCTGATGAGCAGAGACACCCTGTGCAGAGGGTGTGGAGGTCTCTGTGATCTTATGTTCTCCTTCAGACGCAATTGTCAAGAGGAATAATTTTCTGGTGTGGGAGCTTATCTTCCTACCTTGCAATACTATAGTAGGTGCAACTATCTCTGGGATCCAGTAGAGTTGTCCTCCCAAAGTGACATTGAAACTGTGAGGTCGTGACTCATATACAGCATGACGCTTCCACATATATGGTTGTCCTAAAAGAACATCACAGACTTCAAGTGGGGCCACATCACACAGTACCTTGTCTTGAAAAGGCTTGATGCCATATGGTAGGAGGGATTGCTGAGTAATGCGGATACCGCGTCCTTGGCTTAGCCAACCGATTTTGTAGGGTTGCGGGTGTGGTGTTGTTGGAAGCTCCAATCTCTTGAGGACTTCTACTGAGATCAGGTTCTTTTGGCTGCCGTTGTCAACAACAAAATGTAGAGGCATTCCCTTCACCCACATCTGCGAGTTGAATAGGTGCTCCTCTGCCTCTGAATCTTTAGGATCCTCTAGTTGAATCTGTGCAGTAGCAACAGTGGCAGTGGGGTCTGCATCAATGATCTGCTTCCCATTGTCTGCGGCTGTGGAATTGGGTTCAGAATCAGAATCAAGATCTGATTCTGAAGATTTGATCTCGGCCACTAATGACAGCTTTGGGCGACATTCATCAGTGTTGTGCCAAGAAATTTTATGAAATTCGCACCACTTACCAGTGTCCTTCTTTGTCTTTCGATCTCCCTTCTTTTCTCGTGGCGGGGACTGGTTGTCGATTTCTTTTGTTGTGTTCTGCGGGCCAGGGTTTCCCTTGCCTTGCTTCAGCGGTGGATTCGTAGGTCCAGAATCTCGCTTGTTCTTTTTTCAAAATTTCTCTTCGATTTTGACAGCATATCGATAGGTGGATCCAAGTGAAGAGATGTCGAGGAAGTCCATCTCAGTTCGGATGTACCGATGTAGACCACTGCGATATTTCAGGATTAGGTGCCGCTCAGAGTCTTTGATACTCATCTTTTTCTGTAGAGTATGAAATTTTGGTGTACTCTGACACCGTCTGGTCCCTTTCTTGACGCAGACTGGTCCATTTTTTGTACTGGTCATCATAGTTTCCCAGAGGGTAATATTGTTCCCTGATGGAATCTATGAAAGAGACCCAAGCGGGAATTGTTTCAAACATTCCAGACTCGTCTGATGAGTTTTGCTCGCAATAAGTACCCCACCGATTTTGGACATGGGGGACTACCTTAAGGAGAGCAAAGGTGATCTTTTCTCTGTCGGAAAATTTGTGGACATAGAAATACCCTTCTAGAACATTCAACCAATTATCGAGGGTATCTGCATCAATATTTCCTTCAAATAAAGGAATATCAAAGTTAACTTGTACCTTGAAGGGAGTTGCATCCCCGAACCGACTGCTTGTTGAAGATGCACTGGCTGCGGCCGGCATTCGCCTAACGATTTGGATGCACTGGCTTCCTCGAGTAGCGACATGATAGGATATCATGCTCCGTTGTCTCTCCTTTCTTCCGCCATGGGAGGTCGTTTGGGACGGCGAGAATGATCAAGTGAAACTAGTTCGAGACCAAACTCTGTACTCGGGCCTCGTCGGGGACATGCACCGAGAAACAATCAAAGAGTAGATTGCTCTGATACCACTGATCCGGATTTATGCTTGAACGAAATGAAAGAACATATATAGAATCGTAATTAGAGACATTTTGCAAATATAACAGAGATACAATAAACACATATTCTATTAAATGGCGGAAATAGAACAGACTCTAATACAATTGCTAGAATGGTGGTAGCTATCTCTGAGAAGAGATGTGGCTGCGACGCTCATTCGTGCCAAGCTTGATACAAAATGAGGCCAAAGGGGCATATTTATAATAATAATGAGGGTGAGAACCCCAACAGTCCCAAAACGTAACCCTAGAAGATGAACCGTCCTAAAGTTTGGGGCCCCAAGGTGGTAAGTTGAACAGTCAACTTCCCGGGGTCATAACTTTCGCATACGATCTCTGATTTGGGTGTTCGATAGCTTGTTGGAAAGGTCTCTCTATGATTTACAAGTTTTGGCTGGCCAAATGGTTACCATTGCATTAATGCCAATGGAAACCATTTATCCCCGAATCTCCAAAAAACGTTGTTTAGGGCCTCAAAACGGCCCCAGAAGTTTAGGACTCGAAAAACTGTCGAAAAATAACTAGGAAACTGCCACAATGGACAATTGTTTTGAGCCAGTGGAATAGGTGGGTGGCCACCTATCTACATCTGGATCAATCCTCCCTCCTTAGGAAGCAATGGTCTCCATTGCGTCGAATCCCATATCATATCTCGAACTGTGTGTTGAGTTGATCTCCTGGTGCGACATTTGTTGAAGTGAAGATGTTGCTTTTCTTTGGCATCCCGAGAGGGCTGTAATTGTTGTCTGGATGATTTGTTTCTAGATGAGCACCTTGAATGCGCGGCCTTGCATCGTAGACGTACTTGGACACATGAGGAACAATGGCTCTGTCTTCTTCTTGTGTCTGATGAGCAGAGACACCCTGTGCAGAGGGTGTGGAGGTCTCTGTGATCTTATGTTCTCTTTCAGACGCAATTGTCAAGAGAAATAATTTTCTGGTGTGGGAGCTTATCTTCCTACCTTGCGAGACTGTAGTAGGTGCAACTATCTCTGGGATCCGGTAGAGTTTTCCTCCCAAAGTGACAATGACACTGCGATGACGCTTCCACATATATGGTTGTCCTAAAAGAACATCATAGACTTCAAGTGGGACCACATCACACAATACCTCGTCCTGGAAAGGCTTGATGCCATATGGTAGGAGGCATTGCTGAGTAATGCGGATACCGCCACCTTGGCTTAGCCAACCGATTTTGTAGGGTTGCGGGTGTGGTGTTGTTGGAAGCTTCAGTCTCTTGACGACTTCTGCTGAGATCAGCTTCTTTTGGCTGTCGTTGTCAACAACAAAATGTAGAGGCATTCCCTTCACCCACATCTGCGAGTGGAATAGGCGCTCCTCTGCCTCGGAATCTTCAGGATCCGCTAGTTGAATCTGTGTAGTAGCAACAGTGGCAGTGGGGTCTGCATCAATGATCTGCTTCCCATTGTCTGCGGCTGTGGAATTGGGTTCAGAATCAAAATCAAGATCTGATTCTGAAGATTTGATCTCGGCCACTAATGACTGCTTTGAGTGACATTCATCAGTGTTGTGCCAAGGGATTTTATGAAATGCGCACCACTTACCAGTGTCCTTCTTTGTCTTTCGATCTCCCTTCTTTGCTGGTGGTGGGGACTGGTTTTTTTTTTCTTTTGTTGTGTTCTGTGGGCTAGGGTTTCCCTTGCCTTGCTTTTGCGGTGGATTCGCAGGTCCAGAGTCTCGCTTGTTCTTTTGTCGAAATTTCACCTCGATTTTGACAGCATATCGATAGACGGATCCAAGTGAAGAGATGTCGAGGAAGTCCATTTCAGTTCGGATGTACCGATGTAGACCACTGTGATATTTCAGGATTAGGTGCCGCTCAGAGTCTTTGATACTCAGCTTTGTCCGCAGAGTATGAAATTTGTTGGTGTACTCTGACACCGTCTGGTCCCTTTCTTGACGCAGAATGGTCCAGTTTGTGTACTGATCATCATAGTTTCCCATAGGGTAATACTATTTCCTGATGGCATCTATGAAAGAGGCCCAAGTGGGAATTGTTTCAAACATTCCAGACTCGTCTGATGAGTTTTGCTCGCAATAAGTACCCCACCAATTTTGGACATGGGGGATTGCCTTAAGGAGTGCAAAGGTGATATTTTCTCTGTCGGAAAAGTTGTGCACAGAGAAATACCCTTCTAGAACATTCAACCAATTATCCAGGGTATCTGCATCAATATTTCCTTCAAATAAAGGAATATCAAAGTTAACTTGTACCTTGAAGGGAGTTGCATCCCCAAACTGACTGCTTGTTGAAGATGCACTGGCCGCGGCCGGCATTCGCCGAAGGATTTGGGTGAAACTATCCATCATCTCATTCCGCTGTCGCTCGAGGGATTCCTCAAGCAACAACTTTATAGGATCTCCTGCTCCGTCATCTCTCTTTTCTTCCGCCATGGGAGGTCATTTGGGATGGCGAGAATGATCAAGTGAAACTAGTTCAAGACCAAACTCTCTGTACTCGGACCTCGTCGGGGACATGCATCGAGAAACAATCAAAGAGCAGATTGCTCTGATACCACTGATCTAGATTTATGTGTGAACGGAATGAAAGAACATATACAGAATCATAATCACAGACATTTTTCATATATAATAGAGATACAGTAAACACATATTCTATTAAATGGCGGAAATAGAACAGACTATAATACAATTACTAGAATGGTGGTAGCTATCTCTGAGAAGAGATGTGGCTGCTACGCTCATTTGTGCCAAGATTGATACAAAATGAGGCCAAAGGGGCCTATTTATAATAATAATGAGGGTGAGAACCCCAAAAGTCCCAAAACATAACCCTAGAAGATGAACCGTCGTAAAGTTTGCGGCCTCGAGGTGGTAAGTTGAATAGTCAACTTCCCGGGGTCATAACTTTTGCATACGATCTCCGATTTGGGTGTTCGATAGCTCGTTGGAAAGGTCTCTATAAGATTTACAACTTTTGTCCAGCCAAATGGATGCCAATGGCAACCATTTGGCCTTGAATATCCAAAAAACATCGTTTAGGGCCTCAAAACGGCCCCAAAAGTTTGGGACTCGAAAAACTGCCGAAAAATAACTAGGAAACTGCCACAATGGACAATTGTTTTGAGTCAGTGGAATAGGTGGGTGGCCACCGATCTCCATCTAGATCAATCCTCCGTCCTTAGGAAGCAATGGTCTCCATTCCGTCGAATCCCATATCATATCTCGAATTGTGTGTTGAGTTGATCTCCTGGTGCGACATTTGTTGAAGTGAAGAGGCTGCTTTTCTTTGGCATCCCGAGAGGGATATAATTGTTGTCTGGATGAGAACCTTGAATGTGTGTCCTTGCATCGTAGACGTACTCGGAAAGATGAGGAAACAATGGCTTTGTCTTCTTCTTGTGTCTGATGAGCAGAGACACCCTATGCAGAGGGTGTGGAGGTCTCTGTGATCTTATGTTCTCCTTCAGACACAATTGTCAAGAGGAATAATTTTCTGGTGTGGGAGCTTATATTTCTACCCTGTGAGACTATAGTAGGTGCAACTATCTCTGGGATTCGGTAGAGTTGTCCTCCCAAACTGACAATGACATTGCGAGGCCGTGACTCATATACAGCATGACGCTTCCACATATATGGTTGTCCTGAAAGAACATCACAGACTTCAAGTGGGACCACATCACACAGTACCTCGTCTTGGAAAGGCTTGATGCCATATGGTAGGAGGCATTGCTGAGTAATGCGGATACTGCGTCCTTGGCTTAGCCAACCGATTTTGTAGGGTTGCGGGTGTGGTGTTGTTGGAAGCTCCAATCTCTTGACGACTTCTGCTGAGATCAGGTTGTTTTGGCTTTCGTTGTCAACAACAAAATGTAGAGGCATTCCCTTCACCCACATCTGCGAGTGGAATAGGTGCTCCTCTGCCTCTGAATCTTCAGGATCCTCTAGTTGAATCTATGCAGTAGCAATAGTGGTAGTGGGGTCTGCATCAATGATCTGCTTCCCATTGTTTGCGGCTGTGGAATTGGGTTCATAATTTGAATTAAGATTTGATTCTGAAGATTTGATCTCGGTCACAAATGACTGCTTTGAGCGACATTCATCAGTGTTGCGCCAAGGGATTTTATGAAATTCGCACCACTTACCAGTGTCCTTCTTTGTCTTTCGATCTCCCTTCTTTTGCTAGTGGCGGGGACTGGTTGTCGTTTTCTTTTGTAATGTTCTACGGGCCAGAGTTTCCCTTATCCTGCTTCTGTGGTGGATTCGCAGGTCCAGAGTCTCACTTGTTCTTTTATCGAAATTTCTCCTCAATTTTGACAGCATATGGATAGGCGGATCCAAGTGAAGAGATGTCAAGGAAGTCCATCTCAGTTCGGATGTACCAATGTAGAACACTGCGGTATTTCAGGATTAGGTGCCGCTCGGAGTCTTTGATACTCAGCTTTGTCCACAGAGTATGAAATTTGTTGGTGTACTCCGACACCGTCTGGTCCCTTTCTTGACGCAGAATGGTCCATTTTGTGTACTGGTCATCATAGTTTCCCACAGGGTAATACTGTTCCCTGATGACATCAATGAAAGAGGCCCAAGTGGGAATTGTTTCAAACATTCCAGACTCGTCTGATGAGTTTTGCTCGCAATAAGTACCCCACCAATTTTGGACATGGGGGACTGCCTTAAGGAGCGCAAAGGTGATCTTTTCTCCGTCGAAAAAGTTGTGGACAGAGAAATACCGTTCTAGAACATTAAGCCAATTATCCAGTGTGTCTGCATCAATATTTCCTTCAAATAAAGGAATATCAAAGTTAACTTGTACCTTGAAGGGAGTTGCATCCTCGAACCGACTACTTGTTGAAGATGCACTGGCTGCGGCCAGCATTCGCCGACGGATTTGGGCGAAACTATCCATCATCTCGTTCCTCTGTCGCTTGAGGGCTTCCTCGAGCAGCGACTTGATAGGATCTCCTGCTCCGTCGTCTCTCTTTTCTTCCACCATGGGAGGTCGTTTGGGACGGCGAGAATGATCAAGTGAAACTAGTTCGAGACCAAACTCTTTGTACTCGGACCTCGTCGGGGACATGCACCGAGAAACAATCAAAGAGCAGATTGCTCTGATACCACTGATCTGGATTTATGCGTGAACAAAATGAAAGAACATATACCGAATCATACTCACAGACATTTTGCAAATATAACAGAGATACAGTAAACACATATTCTATTAAATGGCGGAAATAGAACAGACTGTAATATAACTGCTAGAATGGTGGTAGCTATCTCTGAGAAGAGATGTGGCTGCTACGCTCATTCGTGCCTAGCTTGATGAAAAATGAGGCCAGAGGGGCCTATTTACAATAATAATGAGGGTGAGAACCCCAAAAGTCCCAAAACGTAACCCTAGAAGATGAACCGTCCTAAATTTTGCGGCCCCAAGGTGGTAAATTGAACAGTCAACTTCTCGGGGTCATAACTTTTGCATACGATCTCCGATTTGAGTGTTCGATAGCTCGTTGGAAAGGTATCTCTAATATTTACAACTTTTGGCTAAGAAAGTGGATATTAGTGGCAACAATTTGGCCCCGAATCTCGAAAAAACATCATTTAGGGCCTCAAAACGGCCCCGAAAGTTTAGGACTTGAAAAACTGCCAAAAAATAACTAGGAAACTGCCACAATGGACAATTGTTTTGAGCCAGTGGAATAGGTGGGTGGCCAACAATCTCCATCTAGATTAAGGCTGGACAATATTATAACAAGAAGGAAAAACCGCAATGAAATAAAAGAATACCTATGCACATACTGCTCTCCCAAATATACCTTCAAAGTTTTTTAACTATGAACAACAAACACAGATTGAAAGAAATTCATTCCAAAACTAAATTGATCATCTTTTTTATTAGAGTAGAAATACATTAATAGTTAATAACCAATCCTCATAAGCAGTAGAGTGTTACTAAAATGAGCTGCTTGCTTGCTGATAAATATCTTTTGAGAAGTAGCCTACCGAGTCATGAAGCTGCCCTGCCTCCCTCTAAACCTTGATGGACATTTTTCTCAACAATTATCTACAACATATTTCTGATCTCAATCATTATAAGTCTTTATCAAGTGTTATCACATTTCATGGCCATATTACTTGGGTGTTACAATTTCCATCTCCAGATCTGTCAACAGGCTATTACAGACATGTAAAATGCACTCTCTTTAATATATATCAGAAGTTTGGATGTTTGTTTATTAACCATTTAATTCTTTGTCAATGTTGTTTCCTTGTTATAGTTTATAAACATGTTGTATGAAGTTTTTTTCATGGAAAAACCTTTTTTTCAAGCTATGATATGATACTCGAACAAACTCCAAATTAAAACACAGCAGTAGAGTGTTATCAATGCTGAGTTGAGAACTACAAACTTTCAAAGTATACTTTGGGACTAATGAATGATCACCAATGCTATCATACTTCCATATCCTATTTGGTTGAAGAGCAGAAGAAATGCTTGAAACTAACTTAGAATGTGGAAACAAATTGCATTAGCTTGGGAGGAGGGGTATTAAATATTGTTAGTTTTTTTTTCAAATTAAGAACTCTTGTTAGGAGAATTAACCTTGAATTTTATATTTGACCTTATTGTATACTTGAAGATTATGATGTATAATGTGTTGTTCAAGGTAATGGAATGTCTATTTTTAGTATATAAATCAGGAAGTTATATTGTCTAGAACATGGTATTACAAAATGTCTATCAAGGTTTGGCTAGTAAATAGGCAACAGACCCTGTAGGGGTGGAAATCGTCTCTGTTTATAAGAATGCATTGAGGATTAAGGCAAGTTAGTAATTGTTGTACTTGAGGATTAAATTTCCTAGAAATCTTTTGAGTTTATAAGATTTCATTAAGGATTAAATCCAGTTAGTAATTGTTGTTATATGTATGGAACCTACATATAATTTTGAATCAGAATCTCATGGAGCGCATTGTAGAATGCACCAATCTCCTTCAAAGCAATGTCTCATTGAAGAGTAAAAGATTGAAATTTTATTATTTAGATTTTAAGAGTTTGGTGATTGAGAATAACAAGGCCGAGGAGATCTCTATAGCGTGTAGTGTTTCCAAGCTACTGGAACGACATCATATGCACAGATTACTTGCCAATGCAGTTGTTTCAGGAGTTATACCAGCTCATGAAGGAGCACTGTTGTGACTTTCCCCTATCTAGTCTATAGTCGAGCCTACGCCCTAACCTAAATTCATTTAAGGTTATCATTTGGTCTCCAATTGATGTTGAAGTTGCTACAAGGAACACTGAAAGATATAGGTCTGCAACATCATTACCTATTGGAAATATGCCTAGATTATAATGCTAGTTGCTACAGGGGTTTTCTTTTGTGACTAATCCCACACCTCAGACTGTTGTGAGAGACCTCTTTTTATGACTATTTATTGTGAAAACAATATTATTTATTGTTGTTTTGCTATATTCCAAATGAAAACTTTGTATAAGACTGAGGGTGACATATTCATTAAGGCATTGTGCTATATGTGTTTAAATGTGTGCCCAACAGCTTTACTATAGTTGCAATGTCTTGATGTTGTTCTCTTGCCATGTTCACCATTACTGTGAAGCCCCTCTTTCTTTTACTGCTGGCCCCTACATTTACGCACCTTCATAAAGTTGTTCAATCAATACCCATCTTCAACACTTTTCAATTTCATTTATACAACATTATATAATTATGCTATTTTAGGCCATCATGTTTTCCAACTTGGGTTTAAGGTGTATTAATAATTATGCTCTTTTAGGCCAAACACCATTGAAAAATGCAAAGAGCTATAAAGGAAAAATGATTTTGCAGATAGTCAAGTGGACACAAGTATGAGTCTCTGACATAGATACACCGAACAAGGAAAAGGAACAAACTTGTATAGTTAGTGCACAATAAGCAATTAGAAAAATAAAGAAAGATAGGGACCACAAGAGGTAGGATCTAGACAATCCAGAACAATCCAAAGTTTTGAGTTTTGGGTTGACAAAAGACTGTACAATATTGAGTATCAAACAATTTTTTGACTAGAATATTGCCTTTACTACGTTGGAAACTAGACAACAACCAACATGAACCCAATGTATGAGATTACAAGTATATAACGTAAAGGCTTCTTAATGTCTTAAGGAGATAGTTGAGATCTTCAATACTTTCAAAATCTACCACATTACAAAGAATTAAACCAATGAGTTGATGCTATATCGAAAGAGGTATTACTTATCCACTTTCGGGTACTTCTCGCTGTAAATTTCTATGAGGGCATGCCAGAGGCTTCTAGATCTGACCTTTGTAGTTTTATTTCAAAATTTTCTAGTTGTGTTTTTTTATCTTATATTTTTAGTATTTTAAAAGATCTTAAAGGAAGACTATATTTGTTTTCCTAAAAGGGACATTATGTTCAATGGATAGTTTAAGATTTGGTTTACAAAGCAAAGTAAGATTTATATTTTGTATTTTGTGCTACAACACCCATAGAAAGCATTTTTGTGCTTTATATAGTAATAAAATGTGATAGTTTTCCCTAGAAAAGAAGGATTCATAATGTAGTGGTATATTTTGGGTATTACTAAATAGATATTTTATGTCGCATTTTGTAGACTTTAACCTTGTATTAACTTGTTTGCACTAAAATAATATAAAGTCTTGTACAAATGTTATTGGTGATGACGAGAATGAATGGAGTAGTGCCTTCATGATGCTATTTGTTGATGATATCTATTTCATTGCAATGTAGTCTTCTATCTTTTCTTCAATGGATTTGTTGCAAGTGAATAGTTGTGTAGATGATGTGTTAGGAATCATGAGGTCTATATGCATGAATGTTCAAACTGTTAAGTATATATTATGAACAATAATGGTTGTTATTGTCCTCAGTAACTTTTTCCTGATCATCCGAAGTCTTGGAAATGCACCTTGATTTAATTCATGAGAGTTGCTCTTATATTCCCTCCATAAATTGCAATCAGGATTTTACCGATAGCTTGGATTTTCCAAATTTTATTACACCTTGTACCAGATGTGTTTCAGGGCCATACCAAGTGCATTTATATTCTCATGTATGCGGTAGGCCCCCCTACAGCATGTTTCCTATATCTACCATTTGACGCAACATGAATATATGAATAACCAAATAGTGTTATTTTTTCTACCACTTCACTAGGCATTATTATTTTTTATTTTCACACTTTGGTGATTTTACAGATAATTACTACAGTTTCTTTTGCTCACCACACAACTTGAAACAAGGACATTAAAATTTAATTTAAACTCTCTGATACATTTCCCTACAGTTACCTTGAAGGGAAAAATTAACAACAATGGAGATTAGAATTTGTTATTTTCTGAAAGACACTTTTACCAACTTTCTAATGAGACATATCAAAACTTAGGAAGACCCACATTCCTAATAAGAACTTCACATTCTTATATTAAATCTCAACTTGATGGTTTTTTCACTTCTTTTAGGTTTTTGCTTCATCTATGATGATGATTGTTGGTGGTTTCTTACTAAACCTCTTCCTCCCCACCTCTTGGCCATTGTTCCATTCAACTTCTTTGGATCAGTATTCATTTGAATTGCTACCACCAACATTACTCCAAGTCCATCAAGGACCTTGAATCTAGCTAGGAAATGGGTTTTCTCCATCATTTGAACTAGATTAGTGTTGTAGTCATATTGGAATCACTAATAATTTCACAATTTCCTTTGAATTGAATTCCATTTGTTAGCACATGAAGAATGCATGATAATTTCATTTTTCTATTGATAAAGTAAACCATGTTCATTTCTTTGGGTTACTCTTGGACTGTTCACTTGAAATGTGCATGCCCTTCCCTAATAGGCCATGGATACGGTATGGTCTATTCTAGCTGGGATGTGAATGTGTTGTCTCTATTCTATAGATAGTGGTTTATTTTGAAGTTGTAGTAGGTATAGGTTTTGTAGATGGTAGGTATAATGGAGTTATATGTACTTCTTGGCATATTTAAGAAATATTCCCTATGTTTATCTTTAGTTTGTAGCACTATTTAGTTTGTAGGCATATTCTTTTAGTAACCATTCATGAGTTCTTCTCTTACCATCCCATTGCTGAACAAAATTACCTTGTCAATGAATAACAAAATTTATGTAGCAACACACACATCCTCAATTGGATTCTACAATTATTTCTTAAACACATCCCTTATTCTTTGTCCATATCAATTTTAGGTTATTAGGTATGCATCAATGCATTATGTTGTTCTCTAAGACTCTTTTGCGGACCACTTTAATAGATTGCACAATTGTTTACGATATTTTGTTTCCTAACGACAATATATTTTTGTGCTTACTAATGTGTTTTAAAAATTAAATTGGATTTTAAGCTTGAATGTCTTTGGATCTTATTGTCTTTTACTAGAATTACAAATGATCAAATCTATGTGTTAATATTTCTCATCTTCCTGATTCTTAAAGGGTGCTAGCTCAATGGAAGAGTGCCTGTTTTACAAGAAGGAGGTTGGTGGTTCGATTCCTCCATGCCCTAATGATATTGGAATGTATTTATAAAGGTAAAAAATGTAGTAGTGCAAGATGGATGTAATATTACATGCAACACTAAATGCAAAACAAGATGTAAAAGTGGACGTCACACCAAACACAAAAGTTGATGCAAAAGTCAGACACAAATATGGACACAAAAATGGATGTCACACAATGCAAAATTGGATGCATAAAGAGACTCAACACTAAACACAATTAATGACTCAAAACTAGATGCAATACTAGGTCCAAAAATAAACGCAACAGTAGATGCAAAAGTGGACTCCTAACTAGACATAAAATTGGACATTAAATTGAGCACAAAATATGGTGTATCGATGGACATAAAACTAGGTGTAACACCAGGTGCAAAAATGGAAGGAACACTTGGTGCAAACAAAAACCTAAAATGAGACACAATATTGGATGCAAGATGGGACAAAACATTAGATGTAAAACTAGACATAATATTGAATGCAAGATGGGATGCAACATTGGATACAAACTAGATGCAATATTAGATACAAACATGGCTGCAAAACTAGGCACAACACTAGGCACAACACTGGGTGCAACATTGGGCTCAAACATAGATGCAAAAAAAGACATCAACCGGGATGCAACACTAAGTGCAAACCTAGATGCAAAATAAGACGTAAAACGAGATGAAACATTAGGCACAAACATGGATACAAAAAAATACATAAACCAAGATACAAAATTAGATGCAAATGGGGATGCAACATTATAAGTAAAATTGGATGCAAAACTAGACGCAACATTGGGCCGAAAATTCGATGCAATCCTAGATGCAACGTTAGATGCAGAATTGGACACATAATTTTATGCAAAACATGGTGCAAAATTGGGTGCAAGACTTGATGAAAAGCTAAGAGCAAAATAAGACACAAAATTGGATGCAAAATTGAGCGTGAAACTGGGTGCAAACAAGGATGTAACAAAGGACGCAAAAAAAGATGCAATAGAAGTTGCAAAATTGGGCGGAAATAAAGGCATAACAAAAGATGCAAAAAATTGGGTGCAAAAATGGACGCAAAAATGGATGTTAAAAATGATGGAAAAAAATATGCAATAGATGGCATTTTACGAAAATGTACAATAGTGCCAGATTTAGCGCTAGATTGTTCACTACAATTGGGAAAAAAATACACTAAATTTGACACTAAATCTTGTTTTTGTTGTAGTGATGATTTAGAGGTTTGGTCTGAAAATGATGAAGGATGTTTTTTTCTTGAGTTTCAAACCTTGTTTTCTAGAAGCTAGAAAATAAGAGTGATATGATTAGAGAAATTTTGAGGTCTAAATTGGTCCTCCTAAGGAAAATTGTACCATTAAAACTCACTTTATAAGAACCATAAGGATTCAAGATGATGATGTCAATTATGGGGGTAAATTTTGTATAAAAAATGGTGGAAAAAGTAAAACTACTTTTCCTTATCATATTTTTGACATATCTCCTTATCGATTCACCCAAATTTCGAGTTTGAGAACTCGCCATATGTGAAATTTGATTCTTTGTTCAACCCATACCCACACTTAATACTTCTAAGGTACCCACGACACCCACAAACAAAAATTTCAATAGAAACATATTTTAATATTAAAATACATTTTTTTTATTGAGTTTTTCATTTCTTGGTGTAGTGGGTACCTCCGAGTATGTTGTGTGGGTATGACTTGGATACAAAATCAAATTCTACATCCAGTGAGTCCCCAAACTCCTAATATGGGTGAACCGATAAGTAGATATGTCAAAAATACGTTAAGAAAAAAGTAGTTTTTATTTTTCTCCTCGAAAATTTTGACCTCAAAATTCCGCTAATGTTTGGTGTTTTAGGAATTGGATTGGAAACTTAAAAAGATATCTCTATGTGTAGCTAAGGGTGATGCAAACACCAAATTTTTTCATCGTTATTCTAGCTACACAAAGAAAATAAATACCATTTGGAAAATAAAAAAATGATTCTCGGAAGGATAAAAATAACTTTGAAGATATAGCTCAAGTAGAGATGAATCACTTTGATGGGATGTTCAAATCTAGAGGTTCTAATAACATATATGACGTGGTTTGAATATCTCAATTATTTCCTAAAATCACAAGTGATGAATATAATGAAAACCTAATGAAGGATTTTTCTAGTAGGGAATAAGATGTTTTACACATGCTCGAAAAATACTAAAGTCGTGGTCCATATAGATTTGCAGTTGAATTCTATTATGTTCTATTTGAGGTATTGAGTTAGGATTTCCTTAGGGTGGTGGAGTATTATAGAATGAATGGAAAAATGCTACCATCTTATAATGATAATTTTATTATGCTCATTTTGAAGTCATATTATTTAGTTTCTTCATCCAATTTTGTCATATTTCTCTCTGCAACACTATCTATAAGATCATAACAAAAATTATAGCTAATTGAATAAAACCTATCCCTGATTCTAGTATTACTTAAAGAAGTTTTTTTTTTCCAGGAAGATAAATTCACGATGTAATTGAATTAGATCAATAGGTGTTACAGTCAATAAGATCTAAAACACTCAAATAAGTGGTTATTAAAATAGATCTTTTGAAGGCATATTATAGGTATCCTTTGTGGTATTGCTTAATGCAATGGATTTTTGTTTTTTCAAACTTGAATGTGGAAGCAAGCAAAGCTATCCTCTATCCCCATTATGGTTACTTATAATTGCATACTATCTCAGAAAGTATATTATATCGGCTAAATAATTTGGGAGGTTCATGTAATGTCTCCTTTTTGGAATTTTATTAAAATGCCCAATTTTCCAATTTTTTCACAATTTTGGCGGTTGACTAGTTTTGATGTCTAGACCTCCAAATTGACCCAAATGCTTCAAAATTTTCTCTGAAGGTACATGAATGATAATATAACTTAAATATGATGTTCATGTATGTTTTTTTACCTCCCAATTACTTATGTTCATATGATTTTTTCACCTAAGTCAAATGATTTTTTCACCTAAGTCATGACTTTGGAGGAACGTCATCCCATGATTTTTTTTTATATATAACTTAAATATTATCTTTTATTCATTCTCAGAAATTTTAACCTTAGTGTTGGATGACGTTCCTCCAAATTCAAATGAACCAAGTGTTGAGCAATAAAAACCATGAGTCTTCAAGTGACTCAAATGCATATCATAGGTGCATCCATGAAGATGTGCGTCATCAGAAAGTAACAAGGAATGGTGCTGAAAATGTGAATAATAATGTGCTCCAAATGATATTTAATGTGCATCAATATAATCATCCATGTGTTCTTTCATCCAATAAGTGAATGGAGAACCTCCACCAAAATATGAACAAAATAAGGAGCAAGGAAAACATGAAGACTTCAAGTGGCTCAAAGAAGTCTCATCAACACACTCATGAATATGTATATCAGCATGCAACATCAGAGGATTTTGCTACCAATAATGATGTTCTTTAATCATATAACTCTTCACCCAAGTGTGGGATGAAGTTCGTCCAACTTCAAATAGACTAGGAAAGGAGCAAGGAAAATCATGAGTCTCCAAGTGACTCAAGTGAACATCATAGGTTCACCCATGTATATGTGGATAATCATAATGTAAACAAGGATGCTGCTGCAAATGTAAATAAGATGCTGCTATAATAATTCCATAATCAAAAGGATAAATAGAATGTCCATGCTCTTCATGTGGCACCATCAAAAAAAAACCTTTCACCCATACTTCATTAGGATGACTGCTGAAAAATTTAGAAGTGTAGGTTGTAGGAGAAAGAACCAACTCACCCAAATGATCACTAAGTGAAAAATTGTCGGAATGTGAAGGATCCATAGGGGTAGTATTACGAAGCTCCTTCAAGAGTGTGAAACCTTTTTCATAGATTGGTTCAAATGTAGATGAACCATGCTCTTCTTTAAAAATTGCATACCCTTCATCAAGAGACAATTCAAGTTCCTTTTCCACCACATAAAGTGTTTGGATCTCTTCAATTTTATCTCCAAACACATAAAGTACATTCAAATTTCCATATTTCTCATGATCCACCATGTCATGAGAATCCTCCAAGCAATCTACCATTTGACAATCTGAAACATAGGAGGAAAAACAAGTGTCTTGCAACTTTTCAAGAAGTTGCTCATTTTGAATTGTGAGCTTATGAATAACTTCATTATTCTTTAAGTAGGATTCATGTAACCATTCACTAATATCAATGACATTTTTTATATAAAAAATCAAAGACATGAAATTAACTTTGATGTTGCACATTGCTCTTTGGATCTTCTCCATGTCTTCAAGGAAGGATGGCTCCTCCAAGGAAGTAGCTCTTCAACAAGAATTTGATACTAATTCTTGAGTGTCATGGAGTATGATAATGGCCTATTGGATATTATTTTCATTCATATTTAAGGACCCTTCAAGAAAATGAGGCTCTTGCAAATGAACCTTCTCATCTTATTCCTTCTTGCTTGGACCAACTTCATGAAGCTCAAGTGGTGATGGGGAAGTTGATCTTGTTTCTTCTTCAACTGCTACAAGGTCTTCATTTTCATGTTTAATGGAATTTTATCTTGAAGAAACATTTTTAAATATGATCTCTATGTCACCAACATAGAGTTGTGAGCACCCATCTGTAGGTACTCCTTCATAGTTCAAGCATCCATCAATAGATGCTCTTTGGTCCATTTCCATAGTAGAATTTGTTTCAGAATGATA
Organism: Pseudotsuga menziesii; assembly: GCA_001517045.1. Classification (NCBI taxonomy): domain Eukaryota; kingdom Viridiplantae; phylum Streptophyta; class Pinopsida; order Pinales; family Pinaceae; genus Pseudotsuga; species Pseudotsuga menziesii. The sequence goes on from LPNX010183179.1 coordinate 128,814, forward strand.
TTCAATAGTTTCAAGGTACTCTTATTCCTTTTAATGTGATGTTTAATAATATTTTTCAAATTCATTTGGGATTGAATTTATATCCTCTTCATGTACTACTTCTTCTACTTCACCTATTTCAGAACTAGGTTGTTCATGGGTCTCCTCCTTTTGCTCCTTCAAGCAAGCGGATGGATTTTTCCCCTTGGTTTTCTTAAAATCAATATATGTTTCCCAAATTTTGATAGCCAAATATTTGAATCATTTCATAATATTATTGTTCATGTCTTCAAGGATAGGTTCCATGCTTTTTATTATCTCCTTACCATCATATGAGGCTCTCTTTTCATGCCTAGTCATAGTTTCCTCTTCAAAAAAGCACTTTTGGTTTCAATATATAATGGTGGTCCCTGAATTATTGTACTCATATATATTAGACCAAATCAGGTGCCAAGACCATGATCTGATACCACTGTAATGTACCCTTTTTGGAATTTTATTAAAATGCCCAATTTTCCATTTTTTCACAATTTTGGCTCTTGATTAGTTTTGATGTCTAGACCTACGAATTGACCCAAATGCTTCCAAATTTTCTATGAAGGTACATGAATGATAATATAAATTAAATATAATGTTAATGTATTTTTTTTTACCTCCCAATTACTTCTGTAAACTTGTTTAATGTTTTGTTCAAAGCAGGAGTCTCTACTAGCAAATTGGGGCTCCAATTTCCCCTGGGTAATTGTCGGAAATGGCTTCACAAACGATCCCAAAGTCACTTGAATTTATGAGCAGAGGATGGGTATGTGTAAGGGACCTTTTAAAAGTATCATATGCATCATGGTTAAGTTTATACAGGATTTTATGACTCTTTCCAAAACAACTCCCAAGTCACAATTTCGACCCTTGGGGAAAATGCTCCAAATCTTCTCCCAATGCAATAAAAATGAGTAAAATGGCTTCCAATTATTAAGTACAAAAAATGAGACTTGAAATAAAAATTAATTGAAGTACATCCATCATAAATTTATCATATATGAATTCCTCCATTTGAAATAATAAGCATTACCATGGCATATATCAAAATAGAGTGGAAATGGTCATTGTTTGCTCATCAAAAGTCATTTTGACATACAACACTTGGGAATTTAGACTTGAAACTTTATGAGAATGAATAACAGAGAATATTTAACTTCTTACAATCATAAATGGACAATTAAAGGCTCTCCCAATTCGAAATCATCAACATTACAATGGTTCACAACAAGATAGTGGGAAAATGACACTATTTCTTCATTGTTCAACATTTTTAGATGAATTATTTTGGGTAAGTGCTGAAATAGAAGAATATACATGATTTCATGTAGCTTACACATGCAAATAATAATCTATTAAATCTCCATGAAATACCTAAGTTTCCTTTCCAAACACCAACTAGGATGGGATTCTTTCACCGTCGAAATTGGCTTAAGCAAGAAAACTAGTCATCCACTATCTCTCACAATTCACAAATGAGAAAATTATTATTCTCATGGATGATCCTTGTATTTTATAAAAATTATTGGTATTATAAGGTTCCAAATCCATCCATAAACCAAAGCCAAGTCGAATTGGTGTAGATGATCATGCTATGCCATATGGCCTCTCTCTTCACCTTCCGGCTTCTCCCAAATTTGAGTAGGAGCCTCTTGGCCTTCTCCAACTCCCCAAATAGACCTATAAGATGCTATATTCAGTCCTGAAATGTTAGTATGTCAATATGTCAGCCTTCAGATCTGACTTGTGTGATAATTGTCATAGAATCTCCATCATTGGTGTCGTAGATGTCATAAATGTAAGGGGAATCTAGCCAAGTGTCCATGAAAATCCCATTTGGCTCTTCCTCTCCCATGTAATTTATAATTCATACCAAATTAGACCTATGAAGTATATTGAAAATTATATTAACCTTATAATCCATCCAGAACATTAAGCTTCCCATATATTCGAATTTGCAAGAGAAAGATACCATTTAACATACGAATTCTAGCTAGTGTGGGCCCCATAGTCTCCATGTGTCTTCATGCTTCATTTCCACTTTAATTTTATCTTGTATTTATTTAATAATATACATTATTAAATATTTATCCCCTTATAATGTCTAAACATCATTTATTATCCCCCTTATTCCAAATCTCAAAGATTCCACCCCCAACCTAGGAAACTAGTGATTTTCCTCCTTGGCAATTATTTGACTTTTAGCATCCATTTGAATACTTTCAGGAATATGGAAAATGTGATTTGGCCATTGTGACCAAATGAAAAATTTGGGACTTTACAGTTCAAAGGTCTCAATATAGGGTGAATCCTCTATTTATCCCATATATTATCTTTCAACAATGTTCTAACTTTTTGTGATGGCACTAATCATGATCTTGAAACAGTCTCAACAATCCTGAATCTATTTTGCGTAGGAAATAGAATGAAGGTTAATGAATAGAAGTCAATTATTGCTGGTGAAGATGTTGAGAAAGATGTTTTTTTTAAGTATACAAATATTTTCCCGTGTATTTTACATCCCTCGATCGAGGTTTTATTAAACCCTCCATCAAGCTACCTTTTATACCTCTTTTTATAATTTTATTTGCACAAGGACCTCGATCATGGCCTTAAAACCTCGATCGAGGTTTTCTTAAAACCTAGATCGAGGTCTTAAAACCTATGTCGAGGTTTTTTTAAAACCTAGATCGAGGGTATTTTAAAACCTCGATTGAGGTTTTTTAAAAACCTAGATCAAGGTCTTAAAACCTAGATCGAGGTATTGTTAAACCCTAGATCGCAGTGTTATGACCTCGATCGAGGGCTTAAAAATTGCTCGATCGAGGTACACTTTTGTGTTTTTTCTGAAAGCACCTTGCCAAAAAGTGTAACCCAGCTCCATGGATGTACCCTTATCACATTGGAATTGGATAGTCCATTGAATTACCGTGGGTTTCTCTTAAGTATGGTCTCTTATTCTAAAAAACATTGCAACTGGATCATTATAAAGTGTGAAAAGAGAATTTCAAATTGGAGCTTCAGGTGGTTAACTAAGGAAAGGAGATTGGTCTGAAATAAATCAATTTTAGAGGCTACTCTAGTTGATTGAATTACTATGTCCTAGTCTTGGAGACATTCTGGATTCTGTTCGAAAGATAATTTTCCAATTTTTTTGTTGGGTAGATTGGATCATAAATGTATATCTTGCATTAAGTGGAAAGATCGTGCTATCCCTAAATATCACAGAGTTGTGATTTTAAAAAAATCCATGCATTTTCAAAGGAATTAGTGCATGCAAGTTGATCAATGGTTCATAACTCTGGAAAGTAGCAGTGGATTAGAAATACATATGTCCCCATAATATTTTGGCATGGATATTTAACCTTTCTAGATATCCTCGTAATGTTTCAGTTATGTGTAAATCAAAAACTTTATCCTTTCATGTTATTGGTTATGCCCTGGCTTGGAATGTGGGAGGCTGGAAATCTATAGGGGTGGGGGAGGATCCCTGGATAGGGAGTGGGTATGTACACTCTTTTACCTTTAGTATGGTGATGCAACACTATTTTGGAGGTTTTTATACTCTTAATGAATTTTTTGATCATGGTGTTGATGCAATTATGGGTCAAGGTTAGGTAAGTGTAGCCTTTCTAGGTTTTAGAGATGAGAGTCATTTATCATAAAGACAAATCACTATGAAAAATGAATCCTCACGGGGTTTATACTCCTAAAACGGGACAAAATTATTTAATGACAAAGAAAATAAAAAATTCAAATTGGTGGTGGAAAGCTATATGGAAATTCAATTTCCTACGAAAGGAAAAGATTCGAATGTGGTTCATTCTCAGAAATAACTTTTTTACTTTAGACCATTTACAAATCAGAATAGATTTGTGCGAGGTATTTGTTACCTATTTAAAAATGGAGAGGAATTAAAATTTCAATTGTTTGTTGATTGTAGGATTCTCATTTTGGTCTTTAAAGAGATAGAACAATTGATGCATATTAAAATTCTCTTAGGAAGGATATTCTATCAGTGCGTATTATGATAGAATTGGATTCATATCCCTAATATTAGTGAATTAAAAAGCTTGCCACTTACTGTTCCAAGCAATAATTGATTGATAGAGTTAAAACTATGTTTGTTCTTCATTATTGATAATTCTAAACTCCAAATTGAGAATGTCGGCATCAGAATGTATCCACCATTGATGGGAACTTTTAATATTTCATCGCTGATTTTAGTTATCAATTATGGTCTTGGTGGTGCTTCACAATCTTTGAATTTGGTCCCATTTTGCACAACGTATTTGGATGACCCATGGGTATTCCTTCTCTAAGAAATTTGGATGAGGACCTTATACCTACCAAGGTAGAAATGTCATTGTCTGAACACATAATTCTTATTAAGTTGTACTTGATCTTACTATGGACACTAATCCTTCCCCTTCGTAGATGAAATAGGAGGATCTCTTTGTGCTTCCTTCTTGGGTGGTTGTGTCTTCATTCTCACATGATTTCCTCGAAGACACTTTTACTTTAGATAACACTATTCTTGAGGCCATGAATGGTCTAGAACAACCTTGGCAGAAGATGCATCATCGATCTTGATTCCTCCCGGAGCTCGAACGAATCGAGCGTGATGACTTTAGGACTACCTTAAGTGATAATTTTGGTCATTTTGATTCTCATGGTCCCATTAGGAATTAATGGAATATATGCCAAAGAGAACATGGAGGATATATATCCAACTATTCCTATCAACATTTCTTGGATTCCTGGTAAAATTGAGAACATTTACATCGGTGTTGATTTTTCACCCAATGAAATAAAAATATACACTGAGCTCTTTAAAGAATTTCACAATGTATTTTCTTGGTCGTATGATGAAATTCCACAGATTGGTGCCCACATTGTTGAACATTAAATCAAAACTTATCCAAATGCTAAATGTGTTTGACAACACTTACATGCAATGAACCCTCGTAAAGCACCTACTATTAATATTGAGATAAAGAAATTGCTTAAAGTTGGATTCATCTATCTAGTTTTCGTAACCAAATGGGTATCCAAATTCATTCCTTTCTATAAGAATCAGGGGACTATCTGTGTATGTACCGACTTTAGAGACCTAAATAGGGATTGTTTGAAGGATAATTTCTCCATGCCATTTTATCAGATTTTGGATGAGTGCGGGAGGAGTGAGGTTTTATCATTTAGGGGCATATTTTAAGGATACAATCAAATCCAAATTAACCCTGAGGATCAACATAAGACTGCATTTATATGTCCTTGGGGAATGTTCGCATACCGAAAAATCTTTTTCATCCCAGAAAACACTAGATCTACTTTTTAGTGGCCCATGCCTTTTGCCTTTCATAACCTCAAACATATTATTTAAGTTTATCTAGACAATTTAGCTGATCACTCTCATTTGAGGGTAGATCATTCAGATCATTTGTGTTTGGTCTTTGAAAGATTTCATCATTATCAAATTTGGTGTTATGGTCGGTCATTTATTGGGATTTACCATATATAAGGTAGGGAGTAGGGTCAATCCTTTAAATTTTTCTAGAAAATATTATGATTGTCTCCCCCACCCATAATTAGACACATTCAGAGTCTCTATTATGCCAATTTGACCAAGGTATTTATGCGCTTGTTGAAGAAGGATACTTCATTCTTGTGGGATGAGCGATCCTAGGAGTCCTTCAACACTCTTAAGAAAGCCTTGGCATCATCCTTAGTGCTTAGTCCACCTGACTATAGTAGGGATTTCTTATTATATGTTATTGCATCTCAAGAGACAATTTGTATGGTTCTAGTTGAAGAGAATGATGAGCTCCGTGAAAACGTTATTTCTTAGCTTAGTTGGAATCTTGTCGATGCAAAATTCTGTTACACTCACGTGGATACATTAGCCTTAGCGACCCTTCATGTAGTCCAACATTTGAGACACTATATCTTGCTTTTCCAGACTACGGTTATAGCTCTTATCAATCCATTTCAATTTGGATTGACTAGATGAATGACAGGGGAAATATAATAAATGAATTTTTCTTGCAAGAATTTGATCTCGATTTTGTTTAGGTGAAGTTGAAGAAGCCGTTAATATTTGTTGAGATGATGTTAGATATCCCTAGTTTGGATGAAGACATGATTCATTAGGACTTGTTTGTGGATGAACCCATTTTTCTCATTTCGTCTATGGACCCTTGGTATGGCGACATTATCATCTATCTTCAGACTTTGAAGGATCCACCTCATCTCTTGAGGGATGAGCATCAAAGCTTACATAATAATTCTAAGAACTACCTCATTATTGGTGACACTTTGTATCTTCGTGGTGTGGATTACTTTTCAGGTCACTTTTTAACTCACGATGAGGTTGAGTTTGTATGGAATGATCGCCATAGTGCGGTGTGTGGTTGTCATTTATTTGGGTTGGTACAACCCAAAAAATTCTAAGAGAGGGTTATTATTGGTTTTCTATCTTTAAATATTGCATTAATGCATTCAAGTGATTTCACCCTTTCCAAGTGTTCGCGCAGAACATGCACTCAAATCATGCCCCATTATACCCAATTATCATCATCGATCCCTTCACCAGGTGCAGGGTGGATTTTATGGCTTGCAACCCAGCATCTGTTGGGGGCCACCATCACATTATTTTGGCCATGGATTACTTCAAAAAATGGGTAGAGGATATTCCTATCATCAAATAAGATGGTGAGATGACTGCTCACTTTGTGTTCAATCAAATTATCACCTGGTTCGGGATCCCAAAGGATCTTGTCACTGGCCATGGAAGGAACTTTCAGAATAAAATGATCACAGAACTAGATTTGAAATTGGGGTATAAGCAAGAGAACTCTTATTTTTCCTATCCCCAATCAAATAGCCAAGTTGAGGCAGTTAACAAATACCTTAAGGCTATTCTACAAAACATCCATCAGATAAAGAAAAGAAAGTTGGCGTATCATGTTATGCCCTGCTTTGTCGGCTTATTGGACCGCGGTTAAAGTTAACACCATATTTTCCCCATATAAAATAGTACATGTTGTGGAGTTGAATGTGAGATCCCTTTGTTGAAGCTAGCCATAGAGTTTTTACTTGAAAGTTTCAAGTTAGAGGAACATTTAATCCACTTAGATCACTTGGATGAGCAACATTGATATGTTGTGGTGGCTCTAGAGATAAATAAGCATTGTTTCAAGGCCCAATATGATAAGTTTGTCTGTCCCCATCATTATAGTTAAAGTGACTTGGTCCTTTTGTATGACCAAGCTAGTGAACAGTTAGGGGCAAGTAAGTTCAACCCCATGTAGAATGGGCCTTATGTTCTGAAACGTGTCCTATAGAAATATTCCTATTAGTTATAGGACTACAAAGGGAATTTATTAGCATAGCCTAGAAGTCGATATATCTCAAGAAGTATTATTCTTGAACTTTAGCTCAGGCTAATACTCTATATATTATTGTATAATTTTGCATAGTTTGTTTTTTGATCCCTTGTAGTGTTATTGTTTTGTTGACATGCTTCCTATTCGGTGGCAGATGTCAACAGAGTCTCTAATATATTTAGGATTCGTTGATGGTTCTATTTTCCAAACCCAAAATGTAGCTTCGACTACTTGGGTTATCTACGCACCTAAGTGTCAGCTGGTGTCTTCAAGAGGAGTATTCCTCCTATCATATTCAAATAATGTCGTTGAGTAGTGTCGTGATTTAAATATTACGTAATTCCATTTCAAATAGTATTTGGTATCTTTAGGTTCTCCTTGAATGGCAATTAGTTGTGTCACAATTGATTGGCTTGTACCGTATTAGAGATCCTACATTATTGATAGTATTCTTATGGGTAATATTGTTGGAATGGTAGTTTGATTACAATACATACATTCACATACCTAGAAATTGTAATCAAGTTGCATGTTCATATGCAAATTATGCTTTTGATTTTCATTTGTCACATCATTAAAGAAGTATGTACATTAAAACATTCACATTCAGGCACATGTGTATATATATCAAACCGATCACTATAATTCTTTATCTCTGATCCAGTATTTTTTTGTTCTATGAATCATAAATTGAATTGAATAAAAGAATGTGAACAAATCTCAAAACCGCATAAGAATGAACACATGCATAGAGGATAAATAACACACATGAAAGTAGACACCATGTGATAATGGAGTTCATTCCCAAAAGGAAATACATCTATGGAACAAATTCTCAAATGGACACGTGAGTTTATAATATCAACAAGTATGATGGAAAAATACATGGATATAACACATTGATACCTTATGGTTGAAAATGGAGAGAAATGTTGCTTGAATCCATAGATGGCATTTTTATTTCCTCGAGTGATCAAAATGCTTACTATTTCTCGAACTTTGTTGATTTTCACAAAAAATCAAATACCATTTGGAAATTACTCAATAAAAATTGGTTAGAGGATTTCATGGTCTTGTAAACTTGGGATTTTATTATTTCAAATAAATTTTTACTAAGCATGCTAATCTAAATTTGGAGTTGGTTCTAGGAATGGTTTCTCATTTTAATACATTAGTCGAGGAGGGAATGAATGCAGAACTTTTTTTTCTACTGACATTTGAAAAACTTCAACAAGTACTTGCATCCTTCATGAAGGATAAGAGTACTAGACTAGACACGTTGAGTGTTGGGTTTTTGTGGATTTTTTTGACATAGTGGGTGATAAATTATTAAAGTTGTTCTAGGAGGTTAGACACTCTGATTGGATTCCTAGATGTATAAATGCCACCTTTCTGGCATCAATCGCAAAGATTTATAGGACACAGTTGTTTGACAATTTTCAATCAATCCCCCTTTGTATCTATACTTATAAGATAATTTCCAAGATGATTTCCATTTGAGTAAAGGAAACCTTATTTGAAGTGATCTTGGTAGATAAATTTTGTTAAGGTAGGTTGATTGACAAGGAAATTGGATCGGAACATGAAGGAATTCATTTGATAAAGAGAGACAACATTCTTTCTATAGTTATGAAACTAGACCCTTCCAAATGTAATGATATAACCTTATGGCTCTACTTAAGACTTTTGTTGGTAGAGGTTGTGTTCAGTTTTTATTTTTTTATATGGATCATGATTTTTTAATGTACTCCTCGTTTTATGTATTTATAAATGGCTTGGCTTCTGATTTCATTAGGGTTATATAGGGACTGAGGAAGTGGTGACTTTTCTCCTTCTATCTCTTTCTTTCTATTGTGGAAGAGATTTATGGAGAGATACATGTTTCTAGAAGAAGGATATTGCTACATGGTATTTCATTTGGAGGTTGTGAGAAACTAACACAATGATACATGTCCTCCTCATTTGATGTGTTTATAAATGGCTTGGAGTCTGATTTCATTAGGATTATTTAGGGACTGTCGAAGGGGTGAACTTTATACCTCTCTCTTTCTCTCTGTTGTGGAATGGATTTTTGGAGAGATACATGTTTCTAGGCAACGGATATTTCTACATGGTATTTCATTTGGAGGCCATGAGAAACTAGCAAAATTATTGTGTCAAACCAATGGAAATCCATCACAAAGTCCTTCCTACTGATTGGGATTTTTTTCCATGGAGCATCAAATTGGGAGCCTAAGTTAGAGTAGGTGTGGATTCCATTATGGTATATAGAGGAATAATTCAACTTCCTGGTGACTTGGTTGGCCATCTTCAAGAAAAATTGTACCTGAAAGCAGGTTGCAAACTTGACAAACACCAATACTTGGAATTAGTGTTTGTTTAGATTTCATGATATTGATTGTCGAGAGTTTTGTATCCTTTTTTAGATAGCTTTATCTCTAATATTTTAAGGACACACGTTCATATATTTTATGTGTATGAATTGTTTTACTCAAGGAACCTTGGATACCAGGCTATTTCTAGAGGCGATGGTAGGAAATCTGTTTGGTGGTGGAGGAAGTTGTGGAATGCCCTTATGCCTCCAAAAGGACTCTTTTATTATGTTTGATCTTTTGTAAAAGAGTGTTGACTTGGGGTACATTGTAGAGGAGGGTAAAATTACGACTTATAATATGCCTCTTCTATGAGGTAGAATAAGAGACAAATGTTTACATATTTCTCGAGTTTACCTATATGAATCAAGTGTGGAGAGAGATTCTGGAACATTTGAAGTTGTAGGAATTATGGGTTGAAGGTAATATTGTGTAGTGATTTGCATATTTCATTTCCTGGTGGGATCTAAAGTTATTTCAAGTGCTTCCATACATGACTCGATGGGGGTGTTGTTGGAATGGAACATTCTAATATTTGAAGGCCAAAATTTCCCTACCTTTAATACCTTAGGCCTAATCCTTTCTTTATTAAAGAATTATTCTTTGGTGCTAGTGTTTGGTCGTAGGTGTTACATAAAAATTTTCCATTAACAAGGAGATATTTTGTTGCTTCTTCAATGGATCAATCCAAGGAGAGGAACATAGGGGTGTTATTGATTTTGTATTATTTCTCAGATAAACATTATTTTGTAGGGAAAGGGAATTTTGGGATTGAAACTAACAATTATGCAGATATCATGGATTTGTTCAAGGTATTAAAGATTGCCATGGAGAAGGGTATCATTTATCTTTAGGTATTTAGGGATTTTTCGATGACAATTTAACAGATGAAGGAAATAAATCAGATTCATGGAATTTTTCTTCAGCATTTGTCCTTTCACCATAGGGATATCGATGGCTACTTTAAGAATGTTTCCTTCTTACATGTGTTTTGTGAACACAAAGTTGTAGTGGGTTCACTACCAAACATGCTCTTTCTTCAAATTATTGAAATTTAGGTGGATGATTTCCGAGAGGGTAGTTTGATTACCCATAAGACTTATAATTGTTAGAGGACATTTGCAGTATAGTTTGTATCTTTTCTAAGATTGCATAGTACTTATGGTATTTTTTTATTTATGCTTGTATTATCTATTGATGAATGACTATTTTGGGTTACGATGGAGCTCACATATCCTATACTATTTAGGGGGGTCATTTTTACCTTTTTAGGTTGTGGTCATGCACGTGAAGATTGTGTTTTTTCTTCTAATTCAGTAGAAAGTGTGCTTACTTTTTCAGCTAAATAAATGTATTTGAAATTAAAATATGAACAACAATTAAATTTTTTTACATCAAACATTATAATTACTTGAAGTGTAATAATTCTCTTTATTCAATTTTATTTTGGGCATAAATATTACCTCTATATCTTGACTTGTATTTGGAATTGTACTTGAGAAATTTTTATGCCTCTCCAATATCTCCGTCATACTAAAAAAATAGAAATAAGAATCAGAAATAAAATTTAATTAGAAAAAAAAAACATTTTTAAATAAAATTTACAAAATTAAAATTTGAAAACATTATAAATTTGACTAAAAAAATTAAAATTGAAATTGAACCCTATAAGAATTTTGAAAACTTGATTATTGAATAATATATAGAAAGTTCCTAAATAATATACAAAATGTGGGATCTAGCAAAATATAATAGATTATTAGTTTTGAATATCCAAAATTATATTTTGCATAGAATCGCCTTATAATTCTTATAGGAAAACCTAATACAAGATGGGTTGTTTAAGAGAAGAGTATTTCCTAGAAGTTACCTTGAAATATTGAGAGCATACAACTACTAGTTAATGCATGAAAATAGTTTCTCAATACTTATAACTGATAAAAGTTGAAGTGACGGTGGATATTGTTCAAGACCCAAACAAAATACTTGTATTACTATGGAAAATATAAGAAAACCCACAAATGCATATTAGAACATATCAAGAAATGTTGAATTTTGTTTCCTTACTAGTAATGAATATCCATAATGTATATCCTCATGTTGTTTAGTTACTCTAATATAACTAGAAATTCAAAACTTGACTCTCTAACAATGTATGCATTTAATATTGTTGGTTGAAATTGATTCAAAACTAAACATTCACCATATTCTAAATGATGTGCAATAAAAAAACTTCTCCAACCTATAACTAAGCTATTTTTCTAGAAAGGAAGAGTGTTATTAAATCTTTACTATCAACTCTATAACCAAGGTTTCATAAATTCATAAAAATTTTAGTAATAGACACCACATAATTTTTTTTTTGGTCTCTAACCATAGTGAGTGCATTGTGATAAAATAAAACAATGTAAATACACCAGCACATATTGAGAAAACCCTATGTTACAATTCCTTTTTTAGAGAGTGGTTCAAATAGAAAAGTGGAAAAATAGATGAGGATGAGGATGACCATCCTTTGCGAGGATCTGTGAATTGGTGTAAGCATATTCAGAAAAATGAGAATGTTGTAAGGTGTACACAAAATTAAATTTCCATATTCAAAAGAGGCTGCATCATAGATCTTCGTATCAACGAAAAGTGAAATAGTAGAAAATGTGACAACATAGGCCTATGATACCATCAAGGAGATATCATCGTTTATGATCAAAACTAAATGATATGATTGTTTGTGAGGAATAACATGGAGTTCCAACACTTCAGCAAGAGTGCATGATACTAGATTATGTTGACACCCATTCTCTATGATCAACTTAATTAGTCAATCCTACACTTTTATGATTATGAGTGAAGAGTAGCCATTTCTAAGTAGGAGCGCAATGGCATTCCATAAGCATGAGATGAGATACATTAGGTTAAATGGGGGTTGGACACATCACTGTGTGTTTGAGAATTTCCAACATGAAGAGTTTGATGGGGATAAATGAACAAGCTATTAATGGTGCATCAATGGTGTAAGAATCAATAACTATTGGTGTTGATAGTCCTATGATGACTATAATTGTTATATATTGTAGGTGAAGATGTATAATGGATAGACTGTGTTGTGGAGAGGTCTAGGTGGGATGGAGAATGGTGAGAAAACGAGTACTTTCCTAATTTCATTTCTTCTACAAGAGAATTCTAAATTTATACAAAAACATATGCACTATAGACCATCGCAACTTCTTAACATAACTTAGGAGTAAAAATAGAATCAAAATTAACATTAAATACATGTTCAAGATTTGAAATAGACAACTTAACATGGAGTTTGTACAACAACTCAATTTAATAGTGTATTTTTTTTCTAGAAATATGTTTCAATTGAAACCCCCTTTCCCATAGGTATTCAATATGACCATCATGATAGCATGATTCATGACAAGAAATGCATAAGTCATTCTGACTATTAATGAAATTAAAAGTTTGGTTAAATTACACATTACTTATGCATACAATCGAAGGTGTTCTTTCAAACCATCAATGTTGTAAAGTTTTCCATCATTATGCTGCCAACCCTTGGCCCATGTGACATGTTACCAATGACATGGTATCACACTCTAGCATATACTTATTGTATTTAAAATATGGGAGAATTCTCTAAACCAAGTAACCACTTGATCCCCATCAAACACACTCGATAACTAAGGAAATAATGCTTTAGAGTCCTAATGAATTCCAAAAGGAGATGCATATGAAGACATACAAATGTTTAATAAGTGTTGGCAATCAACAATATAAATTTTACTATTTAATATGGAATATTTTTTAAGATGCTATCAATTTTTTTTTTCAACCGAAAGAGCTACCCACCTGGATATTCTATCCTCAAAATCGAGGGTGAAGCATAGACATACTTTAGAATAGATATAGTATTTGATCACAACACCAGCCAATGAAATTAGACCATCATCTTCTAATGCTATTATTTTTTATTATTATTATGTTATTGAAAGAGTTAAATTTTTGAATTCTTAATTTTTTAGAATTTATTTTTACTATAAAATAAATTTAATATCTACAAAAAAAGATTTAATCCTTTTTAAAGTACAATCTCTTTTCAGATGGAAAGATCCATGGGAAACCCAGCAATACTTCCCCACATTCGTGGATGGTAGAGGTAGTAAACCGCCGACCATCCTAGTAGAAGGCCTCACCCCAGAGGACTCAAGGCTCGAACTCGTGACCTCCCCCCGAACCGAGAGAGTGTATGCACGTCTTACCAATTGAGCTAACCCTTGGGGCTTTTTAAAGTAAAATATCAACACTATATATATACCAACTATGCTTTTCAACACTATATATATATTTTTTACCATCTATGCTTTTCAATTATGTTACTCAAAGGAAACCTAAACTTCGGTTTAGATTAACAAACCAAATGAATGCTTCAATGCAAAAATATCCCTTGGAATTATACCTATCATGTAAATAAGTACCACCCTCAAAATAATCGATTTACCTGTCCCATTGGTATAAAAAACTTGTTAATTTAAAGCTTATTTAATGTACAATAACCCTCTGCACAATAGGGGTTGAGTTATACCGAGACTGAAATGGAATGTACCATTTAAATAATCATGACTTACCCTGTTCAATTGCTTTAATCACGGTTTACCCGTAGGATCGGTATAGAGAGCTTGTTACATTGAAGTCTATACATATACATATATTCAAGTCTATACATATATATAGTATTTTAGTCATTTTACATATTAACATATTCGCTTAACTATTCAATATAGACATATAGACGTATTGTATGTATTTTTTTATAATTTTAGATTTATTGAATATATCTAAATAAAAAAATAATTAAAAATTTAAGATTTTATAAAGATGTGAAAATGATAACTAAAACAAAGAACGAGTCATGAGTGGTCATATGGTGGAAATACGAAAATGCCTATATTCTCTACAGAATACTTTTTTGTAGTCACTACTAACATATTTATATTTATAGTTTTAAGAATAACATTATGACTTCACACACTTCTTTAATTATGACTTATATAATACTAGCACAACAACTTAATTTGTGGTTGGTGAACAATACCCATAAGTCACAAGTTAAGTGTCACAAATAAGTTATCTCTTACTTGTTATGGATTGTTTCTAATTAAACGGGTTCTTTGTCATGAACTATCCCTTATCCTTGCATCATATACTAATTACCCATGGATCAAATACCAATTATTTTTTATATTCCTTTTCTTAACTGTTTATTTTTAGTTTAGAACTACTGACACCTGTCTCATCCTCATGCAATCTAAGAAAAACATAGATTCCATTCCACCCCAAATTATAAGATATAAACACCTATCGATGTAACTAAATAATTTTTTTACATTTTCCATAGACTTTTAGTTATCTTAACATGGTAATTGAAGACTTTTATGTAATAATTACATAAAAACATTTTCTGATGTAACGAAATCATCATAGATTTCCTAGATCCTTTGTCATTCCCTTGCCTCTTGTGTTGGGGATTGTCTAATTGGATGTTTAGTTTTTTCATTCTCCAAGGTTTTACTATTAATATTTACTTCCTATCTAGTGTTAGCTCCAAATTTGCATCAATTGGTATGAAAGAATTTCACTCATGGTTCCCTCTATTCGCATTCCCACCTAACCTATGATGTCCCTCCTATATGAATTTTATGCAACCAGAGAAAATATCTAGTGTTTATGTTGAATGTTTTACGGACCACTTTTTGGGTGTAATGCTTACTTGAAAACACTACTTTCAAGGAGATACACTGTGACTTAAGGACCAAATCGCAATTGAAGTAAAGGCACCAATTCTAATTTTGCTACCAACTCCAAAGATTCTGATTCTCAAGCATTTTTTAGTTCTCTTCAGTGTAGTCCTTTTTTCAGTACACCAAAACCTGACGATGTTGGTAAACTTTCCAAACCAAGCACATACTCCCATTATCCATATGTGGAGAGCAATCCACATTATATTTTCATAGGTGGGACTATTATATCCGATACTCAACCACCCCTTGCCTGACATAACTTGAGGGAATTGAATATGAGAATTGAGATTTTAGACCATCTGAATTTTTCATAGGGAACCTAACTAGTAGAAAAATCACGTTAAGCTTGGAAGAGAGAGACCCAAAAGTGAGATAGGCTTGAGAGAAAAGAATGAATTTTTTTATTGAATGAGTAAAATTACTCATGATAAACTCCACAGTTGTGATTCTAAAGAGATTTGGTAAAAGTAGTAAAATCCATGCTTTGTGCCCAGCTAAAAGGCAGTGAAACAATAAAAGAAAATAAAGCAGTAAAAATCAGTAAAAACCTCCAACATCCCTTGTGAACACAACTAGGGTGCAAGCGATGAATGGGTCCTGAAAAAAAAAGACATGTTAGGTACGAATTTTACAATACATTTAAGAATCAACACTAAAAAATACATGAAATACATAAAAAATCATGGGACCTCGCCCCCCCCCCCCCCCCCCCTCTCAAAGTACAATGTATCAAAGCATAAGAGAGAAAGGAAACTGCTAAGAAGCTATTTCCTTCACTCCAAGATGATTATGTAGGAAGTAGAACTTCTACTTAGTAAATGTATTCGTGAATATTTCGACACTTTGTTTAGCAAATGGACAAAATTGCAAATCAATGATTTAGTGATGTACCAGTCCTTTGAAGAAATGGATATGGATCTTGATGTGTTTGGTCCATTGTCATTGCACTAGCTCTTTGCAAAACTTGAGAGTACTTTTATTGTCGCATCAATTGACAACCAAATGATGCAACTAGATTTCGAGCTCAATGAGGAAGTTCTAAAGTGAAAGTGTCTGAATAGTGATGTTGATTTTTCTTGAATAATTGACCTTTGGTGATGATAAATAAATTTCTTATTTCTTTTTATTAAAAAAATAGATGGGAAAAAATCCTAAACTAAGCACATACCCATAAGTGGAATTTCCATCTATCTTATCGCCATCCCAAACAGAATCTGTGAATCCAATGACATCAAATGCATAACATGTTGCATAGTGCATCCCATAAATGATGGTTCCATGGACATATTTGAGAATTTCCTTGGAAACCTTCCAGTGTAACTCATATGGATCATGCATGTACTTGGAAACTTGCCCTGCTACATATGAAATATATGGTCATGCATGAGTCAGACACATAAGGATACCCACAAGTTGTCGATACATGGTGTTTTCCACCAATGGTGTATCCCTGCAATCCTCAAGGTGTATCCTAGACAAAAATGGTATGGATGTCGACTTGCAATCAGTTAGGAGAAGTCTATCTAGGATATACCTAACATAATTACTCTAAGATAACTTAATGCATGAAAAATCATAACTAATCTCAAGACCAAGGAAATAGTGCACTGGACCCATGTCTAACATAGAGAACCTGTCATAATAAAAAAACCTTCGACTACAACAATTGTTGAGGCCAAACTTCCTGTGATCAGGATGTCATCAACATATAAATCTACGATTAGTAAGGAATATGAGGTTCTCAACATGTATATTTTTGGGTCTTATTTTTATCTTGCAAAGTGACGAGAAAGAAAATATGCATCCATCTTTTCCTACCATGCTCTAGGTTCTTGCTTGAGGCCATAGAGAAGCATTTTTAGTCTGCATAATAAGGTAAGTTCTTTATGAACCCCTAAATCTTCTCCATGTAAATTTCCTTAAAGAGATCCCCATGAATAAAGGAATTAGTCACATCCATCCAGTGAACTTAGTATCCCCTAGATGCTGCAATGAAAAGGTCCAATCGAATGGAGTCCATATTTTCTATTAGATAAATGGTCTCATCATAGTCAATCACATGGATCTGTTGAAATCCTTTGGAAACAAATTTGTAATTGTACCTACTCATGTGTATGTTTGTTTCCTTATTAGTTTGGAAAACAAATTTGTCATTGTACCTACTCATGTGTATGTTTGTTTCCTTATTAGTTTGGCAGACCCATTTTCATATGACAAGATTCCTATTTGAAAGAAGTGAAACCATATTCCATGTTTGGATATTAAGGACAAAGTTGTACTCCTCCTGCATAGCGGCTTAACATAAGGGATTCCCTAGCGTGTTTACATAGATCTATAGGTTTGAAGCTAGAACCATGTAGCAATGCATGGGAACCATTGGTTTAGTAGTTTGGAGTCCGTGAGGAGGATCCTCAAACTAGGACCTTGTCATCCTTAGATCCATTGGATCCCCCACAAGATGAACTACTACATGTAGGGTGGTTTGTGCATATATCTAAAGTAAGCTCCTTATTCTCTAATTTCTCATAGGGTATACCAAATCATCGTTGGAAGGATGTGGATTGACACATGCATGTTGATATTCTTCCAAATCGAGTTTAGAACATTGATATGAACCATGATCTAAATTAGTGGGCTCATGATGGTTGATTCCTGGTGTAGGAAGTTGAACAGATATTTCTGCATGTTTCCCCAATGGTGTATGCAAGTGACTTTCTTCAAATTCTACACTTCACTCAAAACATAGCTTGTCCTTTGAAGGATAAAATAATCTATGACCCTTCACACCGTTGAGATATCCCACAAATATGAATGCAGTGCTTTCAGTATCTCATGCTTTCATCTCCTAAGAGAGTATGCAAGCTCGTGTACATGATCCAAATATTCAAAATTGGGTGAATTCCGGCTTGCTACTACTACATGCCTCAAAGGGAGTCATGCCCTTGAAAAATTTAAGAGGAGATCTATTTTGAATGTAGTTAGAACAATTAAGTTTTGTAACCCATAGCTTGGAAGGAAGACACCTTACTTGCAACATGTAACTGGCCATGTCTTTGAGGGATTTGTTCTTTCACTAAGCTACTATGTTTTTCTACGGAGTGTATGGAACCATTGTATGTTGTAGTTATACACATACCTTTGAACAAAGATGTTGGGTATTCTTGTTCACATATTCCCCCCATTGTATGTGTGGAGGACTTTGATCTTTCTCCTAAACTGATTCTCTACAAGTTCTTTGAAGTCTTTGAGATGCTAAAAAACTTCAAAATTCTACTAGAGAAAATATTCCAAAGTGTATCACATGGGGTCTTCACTTAATAAAAATATTCCATAGTGCCTTTGTTCACGCGATATTAAAGAATACCGCTAATTTCACTATATATTGATAAATACCTACAAAAATCCTTTTGTTGAGCCCCCCTTCCAATACACATTTTCAATCAAAAAACATTTTTATGAGATAATCCCTATTTTTACTATAAACCATTTTTTATACCCCACAATACCTATAAATCAACCATACCCTACTGCCATCCCCCTAATACTTGCAATATATTGAACTTATTTTTCATAATTAAAAAACCCCTTTATGAATGAATGTGGTAACATATTGGTCAACAAGGTGAATCCCTTATAGTGTATCATGATAAATCATGAATAAATGTAAGCACATACGTCACCTTGCTAATGGATGGATGAGAAAAGGGTCCCATCAGATTACTATGGATGAGCTCTAAAGGAGAGGAGGCCCTCTAAACCTTCCATTTTTCAAACTTGTCCTGAGGATATTTGTGAATAATTGTTGGCATGGGTTTTGGGTAAGTGAGTTGCGCAGCATTGTGGCAGCTGTGCAAGCTCACGCGACACCGCGCAAGGCCAGATCAGCTTGATGGGTGTAAGAATAACCGCTTTTGAATATTTAATGTATTAATTGACCACGTTTTGTGGACATAGGTCATTAGTGGTTAGAAGTTAGTTAGAAGTAGACCTTTTATGTAAAGGTGCAAGCCTATATATAGAGCTAGCTTTGCAATTGTAAGACAATCGGGATCATGATGAGCATGATACACGTCCAAGTCAATATCTAAGAGTGATCAATCTGTTGTGATCTGTCTATGGTCTATATAAGTCTTCTGTTTTGAACAATATGAGATCTATCTATGTCAGATACTGAATTTTGGGATGTAATCAATCCCCTGCTATGGAGAAGAATTATCTGTTTTGGATCTGTTGTACAGAATTAATATGACATGATGGTTGTTGCCTAAATGTTGTCTTTTGTTTTCATGTTTTTTCTATTGTGATGACAATGAGAAGTGTATTGAATCTGTTTATGATTTACTGATGTTGCTACAATGAACTGATGATGTGATCTGTCCCAATTCTGTTGCAATTTTGATGAATGATGATGAAGCTTATTAAAGTATTTTTATGAATGATACTGCTGTGATATCACTATTCAGATAAATGAATGATGCGATTTGTTAGATTCGTAGTTGTGACGATGAATTGTGATAAATGTCTTAGTTCTGTTGATTGACTTGGAGTAATCTGATAGTTATGCAGTTGGAGCCGTGGATGCCATATCTTCACTTCTTACTATCATAAACTTGGTTCTGACAGCTCTCCCTTGAACATCTCAGCTGATACTTCATCAACTTTGCGGATGTTGATGGGTAGGGTAAAACCTATCTAGGTCGGTGCTCAGGGAGATCACATTGGTTGGGCATCAGTAGAGTGAGAACCCTCGTCAACAAGGCTTTGTTGGTGGGTTTTTTCCAACAATAATGCATCCTTGAAAAACTCCTTTGGAACAATATATGTTGGGAAATTCGGTGACCATTCCCTACTTGGAAAGCTACTACAAGTATTTGGAAAAGTCTACTATAATCATCGGCATGCATCAGTAGTAAAGTAGAATAAGTTTTAGCAATAAACTTACTGAATGTATATATACGAGACTAATGATTTGCCCCACCAACAACCCTCTTGGGGTTATAATGCATGTCATATATGGTTTTGGAATCAAGTGTAAATTCCACCCTTTTTCCATTGCTTGGATGTGTTACTTGATAAATAGGATGTAGATTCATGGAATGTTTTGGAATATTCAAGACATTTTAAAAAATTGCAGGTTGGATTTCTACTCTCCCTTTTTAGTGACCTCTATTAGAGTATCATCATCCATGAGGATGGGAATACTCATGCATGCATCAACAAAAGATAAAACCTTTTCTATGGATTCCATATCATGGGATGTGCTTGAATCTAGGATCCATGCATTGAGATAAGAATGAATAGCAACTAAAGAATGAGAATTACATATTTTTTCTATTGGTTGATCTACCTACTTATTCTTGTGTTTTCTGGGAATGCAATCCCCAAGATTGTTCTATTTAAGTTCCTTTGTCATGAAATTTATTGTGTTCTTATTGCATAATGATTCTAGATGGTAGTCATGGTTGTAATAATTTCATTTTGAATTCCCTTTCTTTTTCTTTCCACTATTGGGGTCAAAGATATCATTAACGGGTTTGGAATTTCCTTCCTTCTTTTGTTCAAAATGTGACTTGACCTTTCCATTCTACTTCAAATTTGGATTGAATTGTTGTGTCTCTCATGCAGAAAAAGATCATGCACATTGGAACCATTGATTGTCCCTATTTTGAGGATCTTATCTTTCTCATGTGTTACATATTAAATAAACTTATCCAATGTTGGTGTTTTCCACGTTGCTCCTGAAGTAAATCTCACTATATGGAATGTTGAAGAAAACACAACATACTCTCGACAAAGTTTTTGCAAAATAGGAAGGATCAATTGATTCACAGGTTGAGTTGATTTGTCGATACCACATCTCTTTATATGAAGAAGAAGGGACTTGAAATTCATAACAAAGCCTTGGATTTCTGTAAAGCTTCTTGGTTCCATGGAATTCAAAATTTCCTCGAGCATGTGGCCTTTCATTTCATCCTTCTTTCCAAAGAGACATTCCAACCTTGTCCAAATATCATCTAGAGTGGTACAAGCTTCAATGTGAAACAATGGCTTTAGGTACATTGACATGCAAATAAAGTTGTAGGCCTCATCCATGTAGTTGAGATACCTATTTTTATTGATAGATGATGCTAGATCAACTTCTGTAGCCATTGATATTCGATAGAGACCTTTAAATCTAAGTAGATCTAAAAATTTAGCCTCCACTCGAAATAACCATGTGGTGTGAGAATAATTCCTGGTGAAAAATCCTTTTTTTTTAACTGCAAATTTCTCTTGAACGTGCAAACAAAGTTTATATTTGCTTTCTCTATGCCTCTCCTAGATTTGATACCATGCAAGGTTTTTTTTTATACCAAAACTTGTAGATGTTGTTAAAATTCCGAAAACAAGGGCATAGTCTCATGATCCCAGTGTGGTGATTAGTCCACATTATATTATTAGAGGTGTAGACCCTTTTCTCCAAGACATTTTGTTGGACATTCACACTAGTTCTACTGGATACCACCAACATACTTCCTATATTAACATTCACCAAGCGCAAACTATAACACAAGCTTGTTGGTTTTTGATGATGCGATGCGCAAGTCCTTTCCAGATTTGCTCACAAAAGTAGGGACACTTTGGGAGTTAAAGGGAGAAATTCGGAAACCATGAAGGTCAAGGCATTCCTCCCAAGGAGGTAGAACCTATGGACACTCAAATGGAAGAAGGTGCACCATTAGACACATCTAGTGGTGGATAACAAAATCAAGGTAAAATATCCAAGAAGACAAGAAGGATGTTAGCTAACTAGTCGTTGGAATTAGTTAGATATAGTTAGAATATTTGAGACCATTGTAATAGTAGTTATCTATATAATAATTCCTACTATTCTAAATATTCTATGGTAATTTTTCTCAATTCTCTTTATTCTTGTGATATATTGCTTTTTCTCAAGTATTTTTAATAATATTTTTTCATATTTGTCTTGTGTGACAGATAAGATGGTATCATAGAAACAGTTTAAATTGCTTCTGCTGCATTCGATTCCAAACAATCATATTTGGTGATTTAATTAGGGAGGTGCTATGGGTTTCAAAAACCTCTAGTCGTGAGAGGTTATAGGGGGGAACTTTCCCTCCTTCTGCTCATCTCCATTATGCTACTGTTTTCCAAGACCTCCACTACCATACACTAGAAATTTGTTGGATAGAGATGCGCTAGGGGCGATATCACCCTCCCTCCTTTTCCGACTTTTCTCTTGTTAAGATGTGCTTGGAGCACTTATGTTGTCCCTCTCCTAATATCGAGTGCACTCAGGTTTTCATGAATTCCTTTGTTACTCTTCATTTCTTTTTCCATGTGTCATGTGTTGGATTTAGTTTGCAGAGTAGCACTAGGGATTTGCACCCCTATCTCTTCTACTCAGTATGCTCTTTTGGGTATGTATAGGTTCGATCTTCTTCTCTCACGAGGGGCACTCTTACGGTGCTCTCCGTGATTTCTTTCTATTTACAACTTATGAAGATCATGCCTTCACATAGTAAAACCTTCCTCAACGAATTTGTTTCCAACCACTACTCCCATATTCTATATTTATCTCTTGCACCTAATGAACTTATCAAATTCCTATGTATATCTCATGTGCCTCTTAAGTTAGACACCATATATCGATTGCCTACGTTTTCTAGGAAGATGAATGGAGACGTCATTCATTCATAGATATGTAGTATTTATATGTATTTCAAGACTAGTCGTTATCTGACTAAGACTTAGAATATTTAGCTTGCTAGTTTGCAACTTGAGGGAATCACTCACGCTTGGTATGATATTGAAATGTTTGGGGATTAGACCATAACTTCTCCTTTGGATTCATGGGATTCCTTGTGTGAGGCTATCAAACAGTTCTTCTACCTCTTGGATATTGATAGCCCCTCCTTTCTTGTTGGTTACAACTATGTCAACTCATCGAGTAGTTAGTTCAAAGTTACATTGACCTATTAACCAAACACTTCCTTCAAGTCCATATTCAGGAGCCTAAAGGGATACTCATTGTTAAATTCAATTATGGTCTTTTATTAATGTTACATAGGGAAGTCGATTTATTTGACAATTCTACCATTGATAAGGCTTTTCTATGAGATTTAGGGGATGGAACGTAAGATTGTTCCTCACCTCCACTCCCGTTTTTCATGACTAGGTCCTTCCTCATCCCCTCCCTTTCCCAATCCTTAATCTAGTGAATGGTGTTCCTTTCATAAATCCAAAAATTCCATTCATCTGCCAAATGTTATGCTCTTCGATACTAAAACTACTTTGGCATATATCGCATATACATCTATTCCTCATATCCCTCTTCCTAATTTAATTCCTTTGAATAATCCATCTTTATTCCACATGACCGAAGACTCTCTATACCTTTCACCCGCCTCATTGTTTATGCACAAGTGTTGAATTAAGCAGACTATCGCGACCGTAATTATGGATAATGGGATCCAAAAGAATATGGTTTCTCATGATATAGTCTAGCTCTATGCATTCCCACCTCTCCCCATCCGAAACCATATTAGCTGGGGTGGGTTTAGAAAAGGGCCCTCATGTCATGGTGACACACTTTTGTGATCTTATGTTTTCTATCGATCCCTTTCATGGAACCGTCCGTTGTGATGTGGATCCTATCGATTGTGCAGACCTTCTCTCGGAAATTTCCTATCAGGAGAAAATCCATGCGATATATCAAGCTCATCAACAACAATATCATATTGATTAGGATGGTCACACTTATGTCCTCGTATCCTCTTCTCTAAATTACCCTCCTTTACTCACGCGGAACACTGTTGTTCGCCAAGTTAGTATGCATTAACAATTGTTTCTCTATCTTGTGTAGCTCCTAAATCCTAACACATCCTCTCATGACCTTCCCTTTGATATGGCAGAACTTCTTTAAGCTTTTGAGGATGTGTTTGTTGCTCCTACTATGATTCCCAGGCTGCGCCCTATTCAACAACCTATCGATCTTATTCATGGTTCCATCCAAATCTCTAATAAAAACCTAATAATTTTAGGTCCACCCTACTGCCACACCATTAAATGAGGGAGTAAGCTATCTACCCAATGATTTGCACCGGGGCCCACCCAATGCCGTCGAGTGATAGCTTACTTCGTTGCCCTTCCGTAAGACCGAGACCCACCAAAGATAGCTTTCTCTCTGTCTTAATGGCTCTTTCTCAGAACTTTGATCGAACAGAATAAATGTTGATACCTGCGAGATAGACAACTACAGGAGGAGGTCGCAGGCACTGTTGCTTAAGATTGGAATCATCTTATGGAGCAGAACATTTCTGCTTCTGCCTAGCCCGTGAAAACTTATGAAGAATCCTAGTGAAAATGCTTTTGTTTTTGGTGGTGACACTTTTCACTAAATCCCTAATCCGTATGATATTGCTGCATATTATTTTAGTTGAAGACTATTGCAATATGGTGATCTCTCCTCAACCCTAACGGAGAAGACAATTGCAACAAAGATCTCTCAGCATGTTTGATCATGTGAAGATCTCTCTCTAATCTGCTATGACTTGAAATCATTCTCTTGCTGCGCGAAGACCCTCTCTTGAGTTGTGGGTATCATATTTATTTGAAAACTGAGTGGTGCAAACTCTATGGAACACGAACCCTATCTCCTCCAATACAATGTTTCATGGTGTGGAGACCATTGTATTCCATGGAAATCCTCTGCAATTCTAATCTGTAAGCTATTGAAAACATCCCCTAAAGCTGTAAGCTGTAACGAAGAATAACTGAGTAAACTATCACTCAACTAGGAGGAAACCTGGTGCAAATGATCGGATAGATAGCTTACTCCTTAAATGAAAACTATCGATGCCCTGCCCCTTCCCTTATCCCACGCCTTCGTGAATCGGAATCTTGACAACATCCCAACTTTGGAAACTTCAATACCCATGCCTTTTTCCTGCCATGTTTTCTTTGCGGTTGCTCACATCATCACAGAACTGGACGACAAGTGGTCACTGTCACTGGCAGAAAATTACGAGAAAGGTTCAAATCATCGAGAGTCGAACCTTATGTGAATCCTTCGAATTCGAGTGGAACCGCATGCAACGCGTGTCGGCAATCGCTTCCATGAATTTCTCTCTTTAATAAATTACATGACGTATATGTCAGAAGCCCATATGCATTATGATTATTGCAAATTTGCAATCACCGACGCATTTTGCCCATTGCAAATTGCCAGTCAGGACCCTCTTGCCCAGGGAGCGAGTAAGCGATTCCAAGAACATGTCTACTGGCCTGACGTCAATACTCATGGCTTCTCCCAGCATTTTTTGTCTTTCGTTGCTCACCTGATTAGACAGTTCAACGACAAACTCATCCTTTCGCAACTCCTGGTAGTGCTGACGAACCAAGATAATGGGTACATTCCTCAGGCTAGAGAATAATCTAACAGAAGACGTTTTGGCAATCGACTCTTCATATTTTGATGTTTGTAAATTTATATTCGTGCTTTCTCCCTCCGTGTTGCACGTGTTGGCAATCAACAATATCGATTTTGTTTAATAAGTGTGGGCAATCAACAATATTGATTATATATTTTACTGTTTGATATGGATTACTTTTTAAGATGTTATTGGTTTTTTTCAACAGAAAGAGTTTCCCACCTCGACATTCTATCCTCAAAATCTGGATATTCTATCCCCAGAACTAAGGGTGGAACATAGATTTACTTGAGAATAGATCTAGCGTCTTGGAGCCCAGCAGCAGCCAATGCAGTTACACCATCATCTGTTATTAATTTTTGTTATTGTTATTATGTTATTTAAAAAATTCAAAATTTTAATTTTTGGTTAAATTAAAATTTTTAAATTTTTAGAATTATTTTAATTGTAAAAATAAATTTAATATCTATAAAAAAAATTAATATTTTTTAAACTTACAATCTCAACACTTTATATATATATATAAAAGAAATATCAATGCATTTTATCAACTATGTTTTTCAATTCTTTTATTCAAAGTAAAACTAAACTTCTGTTTAGATTAACAAACCAAACAAATGCTCCAATGCAAGATATCTCTATGGAGTTATATTTAGCCTATAAATAAGTACCACTTTCAAAATAATCATTGTTTGCCTTGTACAATAGGAGTGGAGTTATACATCCCATTGGTATAAAAAAACTTGTTATATTGAATCATTTTTAATGTACAATATCCCTATGCACAATAAGGGTTGAGTTATATCGAGACTCAAAAGAGTGAGCACCAAATTCTACCATAATGATGTATGTTTGTTTACAACAAATCATGTGCTACAAAGTAAGTGATTTGTCTAGTATACTAGGTTAGGATAGCTTGAATCCATACAATGTTTGAGGCCTTTAGAATTGTGTCAAAAGAAATGTAATTTGCTAAAAATATCTTTAAATAAATACTCTCAATATGGAGACTGAAAAGAACTATACCATCTAAATAATCAAGGTTTACTCGGAGCTTGTTATATATATATATATATATATATATATATATATATATATTATTTTAGTCATTTTATGGATTGACATATTCTTTTAACTATTCAATATAGACATATAGACCTATTGCATGTATTTTTTTTAGAATTTTAAATTTACTGGATATCTAAATTAAGAAATAATTAAAAATTTAAGATTTTATAACCATGTGAAAATGATAACTAAAACAAAGAATGAGTCATAAGTGCTCATATAGTGGAAATAAGAAAATGCCTATATATTCTAAAAATTATTTTTTTCTACTCACTAATGACATATCTATATTTATAGTTTTAAGAATAAAGTTATGACTTCACACACTTCTTTAATAATGACTTATATAATACTAGCACAACCACTTAATTTGTGGTTGGTG
Organism: Pseudotsuga menziesii; assembly: GCA_001517045.1. Classification (NCBI taxonomy): domain Eukaryota; kingdom Viridiplantae; phylum Streptophyta; class Pinopsida; order Pinales; family Pinaceae; genus Pseudotsuga; species Pseudotsuga menziesii. Next base: position 156,270 of record LPNX010183179.1, read on the forward strand.
AACAATACCCATAAGTCACAAGTTAAGTGTCACAAATAAGTTATCTCTTACTTGTTATCACCTGTTTCTAATTAAACATATTTCTTGTCATGCACTTGCACTGTCCCTTATCCTTGTATCAGCTACTAGTTACACATGGATCAAATACCACTTATTTTTTATATTCCTTTTTTATAATTGTTTATTTTTAATTTATAACTACTAACACTTGTCTTATCCTCATGCAATCTAAGAAAAGCATAGATGTCAGTCCACCCCAAATTCTAAGGTATAAACAACTATCAATGGTGGGTGGCGGGATGGAGGTCAACAATAGACTAAGGACCAAGGAAATAAACACCTATTGATAGTTACACAATGTATCAAAGCATAAGAGAGAAAGGCAACTGCTAAGCAACTGTGTACTTCACTCCAAGCTGATCATGTAGGAAGTAGAACTTCTACTCAATAAATGTCTTGGTGAAGATGTTGACACTTTGTTTAGCAAATGGACAGAATTGGAAATCAATGATTTAGTGATCTACCAACTATCTGAAGAAATGCATATGGATCTTGATGTGTTTGGTCTGTTGTCACTGCATTGGATCTCTGCAAAACCTGAGATTACTTTTATTGTCACATCGATTGACAATCAAATGATGCAACTAGATGTCGAGCTCAACGAGGAAGTTCTGAAGTGAAATTGTCTGAATAGTGATGTTGATTTTTCCTCAATAATCGACCTCTGGTGATGATAAAGAAATTGCTTTTTTATTTTTACTAAAAAAATAGATGGGAACAAATCCTAAACTAAGCACATACCCATAAGTGGAATTTCCATCTATGTTATCGCCATCCCAAAAAAATTTGTGAATCCCATGAGATCAAATGCATGACATGTTGAATAGCACATCCCATAACTGATGCTTCCATGGACATATTTGAGAATTTCCATGGAAACCTTCTAGCGTAACTCATGTGGATCATGCATGTACTCAGAAACTCCCCCTACTACATATGAAATATCTGGTCATGCGTGAGTCAGATACATAAGGATCTCCACAAGTTGTGGATACAAGGTGTTTTCCACCAATGGTGTATCCTTGTGATCCTCAAGATGTATCTTAGATAAAAATGGCATGGATGACGACTTGCATCATTTAGGCAGAATCTATCTAGGATATCCTTGACATACTTACTTTAAGATAACTTGATTCCTAAAAAAACCTAACTAATCTCGAGACCAAGGAAATAGTGCACTGGACCCATGTCCATCATAGAGAACCTGCCATGAAAAATTCCTTTGACTGCAACAATTGTTGAGGCCAAACTTCATGTGATCAGGATGTCATCAACATATAGATCTAGGATTAGTAAGGAATATGAGGTTGTCAACAAGTATAATTTTGGGTCTTATTTAGATCTTACAAAGTGACGAGAAATAAAATATGCATCCATCCTTTCCTACCATGCTCTAGGTGCTTGCTTGAGGCCATAGAGATTTTTTTTTAGTCTGCATATTAAGGTAAGTTCTTTATGAACCCCTAATTATGATCCATGTAAATATCCTCAGAGAGATCCCTGTGAATAAAGGAATTATTCACATCCATCCAGTGAACTTCGCATCCCCTAGATGCTAGAATGGTAAGGTCCAATCGAATGGAATCCATCTTTTCTATTAGAGGAATGGTCTCATCATACTCAATCCCATGGGTCTACTGGAATCCTTTGGAAAGCATTTTTTCCTTGTACCTACTCACTTATATTTTTGTTTCCTTATTACTTTGGCAGACCCATTTGTATATGACAATATTCTTATTTGAAAGAAGTGAAACCATATTCCATGTCTGGATATTAAGGACAAAGTTGTACTCCTCCTTCATAATGTATTACCATAAGGGATTCCCTACCACCTCTACATAGATTCGCAAGTCTAAATCTAGAACCATGTAACAATGCATGGGAAACATTGGTTCAATAGTTGTAAGTCCATGAGGAGGATCCTTAAACTAGGACCTTGTCATCCTTATATCCATTGGATACCCCACAAGCTCAACTACTATATGTAGGGTGGTTTGTGGATATATCTAAACTAATATACTTATTCTCTAATTTCTCATAGGGTATACTAAATCATCATTGGAAGGATGTGTATTGACACATGCATGTTGATGTTCTTCTGAATGAGGTTTAGAAAACTCATATGAACCATAATCTAAATTAGTGGACTCTTGATGGGTGATTCCTAGTGTACAAAGTTGAACAAATATTTTTTCATGTTGCTCCAACGGTGTATGCAAGTGACTTTCTTAATACTATACACTTCACTCAAAATAAAGCTTTTCCATTGAGGGATCAATTAATCCATGACACTTCACATCGTCGAGATATCCCACAAAGATAAATGCATTGCTCTGAGGATCTCATGCTTTCATCTCTTAAGAGGGTATGCAAGCTCGTGTACATGATCCAAATATTCGAAACTAGATGACTTCCGAATTTCTACTACTACATACCTAAAAGGGATTCATGTCCTTAGCAGATCTATGAGGGGATCTGTTTTGAACGTAATTATCACAATTAAGTTCCTCAACCCATAGCTTGGAAGGAAGAGACATTACAGGAAACATGTAAGTGTCCATGTCTTTGAGGGATTTGTTCTTTAACTTAGCTACTATGTTATTCTACAGAGTCTATGGAAGCAGTGTGTGTTGTAGTTATATACGTACCTCTCAACAAAGATGTTGGATATTCTTGTTCACATATTCCCCCCATTGTATATGCGAAGGATTTTGATCTTTATCCTAAACTGATTCTCTACAAGTTCTTTGAAGTCTTTGAGATGCTAAAAAACTTCAAACTTCTACCAGAAAAAATCATCCAAAGTGTATCACATGGGGTCTTCAATTAATAAAACTATTCCATAGTGCCTTCGTTCATGGGATATTAAAGAATATCACTGATTTCACTAGATATTGATAAATACGTACCAAAAACATGTTGTTGAGCCCCCCTCCCAATACACATTTTCAATAAAAAAAAGCTTTTTTATGAGATAATTCCTATTTTTAGTATATACCCTTTTTTATACCTCCCAATACCTAGAAATCTCCCATATCCTACTCCCATCCTGCTAATACCTACAATATATTGAACTTATTTTTCACAATTAAAAATCCCCCTTTATGAATGAATGTGGTAACATATTGGTCAACAAGGTGAATCCCTTATAGTGTATCATGAGAAATCCTGAATAAATGTAAGCACATATGTCACGTTGCTAATGGATGGATGAGGAAAGGGTCCTAACAGATCATTATGGATGAGCTCCAAAGGAGAGGAGGCCCTCCAAGCCTTCTAGTTTTCAAACTTATCTTGAGGATATTTTGCAAGAATGCTTCCTTGAAAAAATCCTTTGGAACAGTGTATGTTGGGAAAATCGGTAAGCATTCCCTACTTGGAAAGTTGCTACAAGTATTTGGAAGAGTATACTATCATCATCAACATGCGTCAATAGTAAAGTAGAATAAGTTTTGGCAATAAACTTACTAAATTTATATAAAGGTGACTAATGATTTGCCTCACGAACAAAAATCTTGGGGTTACCATGCATGTCATATATGGTTTTGGAATCAAGTCTAAATTCTACCATTTCTCCTTTGCTTTAATGCATTACTTGATAAATAGGAAGTAGATTCATGGAAAGTTTTGGAATATGCAAGACATTCTCAATAATTCCATGTTAAATTTATACTCTCCCTTATCTACTGACCCCTATTGGAGTATCATCACCCATGAGGATGGGAATACGCATGCATGCATCAACAGAAGATAAAAACTTTTCTATGGGTTCCATATGATGGGATGTGCTTGAATCTAGGATCCATGCGTTCAAATAAGAACGAATAGAAACTAAAGCATGAGAATTACGTATTTTTAATAGTGGTTGATCTACCTACTTCTTCTTGTATTTTACGGGAATGCAATCCCCATATTGTTTTGTTTAAGTTCCTTTGTCGTGAGATCTATTGTGTTCTTATTGCATGATGATTCTAGATGATAGAGGTGGTTGTAATAACCGCATTTTGACTTCCCTTTATATCTCTTTCCACTATTGGGGTCAAAGAGATCATTAAGGGGTTTGGAATTTCCTTCCTTATTTTGATCAAAATGTGACTTGATCTTTCCATTCGACTTCGAATTTGAATTGAATCTGGTGTGCCTCTCAGGTAGCAAAAGATCATGCACGTTGGAACCATTGATTGTCCCTATTTTCAAGATCTTATCTTTCTCATGTGTTACATATTAAATAAAATTATCCAATGTTGGAATTTTCCATGTTGCTCCTGAAGTGAATCTCACGATATGGAATGTTGAAAAAAACACAACATACTCTAGACAATGTATTTGAAAAATAGCAAGGATCAATTGATTCACATGTTGATTTGATTTGTCGATACCACATCTGTTTATATGAATAAGAAGGGAATTGAACTTCGTAACAAAGTCTTGGATTTATTTAAATCTTCTTGGTTCCATGGAAAACAAAATTTCCTTGAGCATGTGGCCTTTCATTTCATCCTTCTTTCGAAAGAGACATTCCAACTTTGTCCAAATATCATGTACAGTGGTACAAGCTTCAATTTTAAACAATAGATTTAGGTACATTGGCATGTAAATAAAGTTGTAGGCATCATCCATGTAGTTGATATACCTATTGGTGGATAGTAAAATCAAGGTACAATCTCCAAGAAGACAACTAGGATGTTAGCTAACTAGTTGTTGGAATTAGTTAGCTATAGTTAGAATATTTAAGACCATTGTAATAGTAGTTATTTATGTAATAATTCATACTTATCTAAATATGATATGGTCATTTTTCTCAATTTTCTTTATTTCTTGTGATCTATTTCTTTTTTTCAAGTATTTTTTATGATATTTTTGCAGATATGTCTCGTGTGACAGATAAGATGGTACAATAGCAATAGTTTGAATTGCTTCTTCTACTTTCGATTCTAAACACTCATATTTGTTGATTTAATTAGGGGGGCACTAGACATTTCAAAAACCTCTAGCCGTGAGAGGTTATATGGGATAAATTTCCCTCCTTCTCCTCATCTCCACGGTGCTACTATTTTCCAAGACCTCCACTACCATGCATTATAATTTTTTTTGGATAGAAAGCTGCCAGGGCGATATCATCCTTCCTCATTTTCCCAATTTTCTCTTCTCAAGAGTTGCTTGGAGCACCTATCCTCTCCCTCTCCTAATTTCGATTGCACTCGAGTTTTCATGACTTCCTATGACACTCTTCATTTCTTTTTCTAGTTGTCATGTGTTGGATTTAGTTTGCATAGTAGGACTAGGGATTTTCACCCCTATCTCTTCTAATCGGTATGATCTTTGGGGTATGTATAGGTTCGATCTTCTTATCTCACCAGGTGCACTCTTATGGTTCTCTCCATTATTTATTTCATTTTACAACTTATGAAGACCATGCCTCCACGTAAGAATACCTTCCTCAAGGATTTTGTTTCAAACCACTGCTCCCATATTTGATATTTATCTCTTGCACCTAATTAACTTATCAGCCTCCAATGCAGATCTCATGTGCCTCTTAAGTTAGATACCATATATCAATTTACTAATTTTTCTAGGAAGATGAATGGAGAGGACATTCATTCATAGATATGTAATATTTCTATGTATTTCAAGACTATTTGTGATCTGACCAAGAATTAGAAGCTTTAGCTTGCTCGTTTGCAACTTGAGGGAATCACTCAATCTTTCTATGATATTGAAATGTTTTGGGATGAGACCACAACTTCTCCTTTGGATTCATGGGATTCCTTGTGTCAAGCTATCCAACATTTCTTCAACCTATTGGATATTGATAACCCCTCCTTTCTTGTTGGTTACAACTATTTCAACTCATCGAGTAGTTAGTTAAAAGTTACATTGGCCTATTAACCAAACATTTCCTTCAATTCCATATTTAGGAGCCTAAAGGGATACTCATTGTTAAATTCAATTATGGTATTTTATTAATGTTGCATAGGGAAGTCAATTTATTTGACAATTCTTCCTTTGATAAGGATTTTCTATGAGATTTGGTGGTGGAATACAAGCTTGTTCCTCTCCTCCACTCCCCTTTGTCATGACTAGGTCCTTCCTCATCCCCTTCCTCTCCTTCATCTCCCTCTCCCAATCCTAAATCTAGGAAATGGTGTTCCTTACATAAATCCAAAAATTCCATTCATCTGCCAAATGTTGTACTCTTCCCAATGCTAAAGATACTAAAAATATTTTTGCATCTATCACAAATACATCTATTCCTACTATCCTCCTTCCTAATTTAATTTCTTTGGATAATCCTTTCGAACTCAATACATCTTTTTTTGACATGACCGAGGACTCTCTGTATCTTTCACCAGCCTCATTGTTTATGCACAATAGTTGACTTAAGCAAACTATCATGACCCTAATTATGGATAATGGTATCCAAAAGAATATGGTGTCTAATGATCTAATCTAGCTCTTTGTGCTACCCACCTCTCCCCATCCGAGACCATATCAGTTAGGGTGGGTTTAGAAAGAGGGCCCTCATGCCATGGTGACACACTTTTGTGCTCTTATGTTTTCTATTGATCCCTTTCATGGAACCATCCTTTGTGATGTGGATCTTCTCCATTGTGCATACCTTCTCTTGGAAATTTCCTATCAAGAGAAAATCCATGCGATATATCATGCTCATCAACAACAATATCATATTTATGAAGATGGTCACACTTATGTCCCCATATCCTCTTCTCTAAAGTACCCTGCTTTATTCATGGGGAACACTGTTGTTCTCCAAGTTAGTATGCATCAACACTTGTCTCTTTGTATTGTGTAGCTCCTAAAGCCTAACACATCCTCCCATGACCTTCCCTCTAATATGGAAGAACTTCTTTAATATTTTAAGAATGTGTTTGTTTATCCTACTAGGATTCCCACACTACGCCCTATTCAACAATCTATCGATCTTATTCTTAGTTCTACCTTGTCAATTCTCCCTCGTATCGATTGACACTTTGTGAATCCTAAGAAATTGAATGCCAACTTCAGTAATTGTTGAATCTCGTCGATTTCCATCACATCCCATACCTTTGTTCCTATGTCACCTTTATTGTCCCTAAAAAGGAAGCTAGGGAATGGTGCCTTGTTACAAACTATTGTGCTCTCAATAAATCCACTATAAAAAATTGTTATATGCTCTAACACATCATGATCTCCTACACCATTTGAAGGTTACTTTGTTCTTTAATAAAATGGATCTAACCATAGGTTATCATCAAGTCTATATAAATACTGCTGACACCTGGAAGATGGCCTTTGACACCAAGTTTGGTCTCTTTGAATGAAGGGCCATGCAATTTGGTCTTACTATTTCCCTGGCCACTTTTATGTGACTCATTAATGATATTTCAAGGTCTCATCTTAGCAATAATGTAGTCATTTATCTTTATGATATCTTGATCTTTATAAATACATGGGAAGATCGTTTGCTTTATGTACGCATTGTCCTCCATCTTTTACATAAACATTACCTTCAAGTCAAGCATTGAAAATACTCTTTTGGGTAGAATTTACTTAAATATTTGGATTTTCTCATCTTAGATAAAGGCGTGAGTGCATAGTGTACCAAAGTTCAGGATCTGTCATAATGGCTTGCTCGTGATTCAGTGTTGGCCCTTACAAGTTTTTTTTGGTGGAATTATGTTTTACCATAAATTCATCTCCAACTTCTCCTAGTTTCCTTGGCCCTATTTTGACTCTCTAATCAGTCAGACTTAAGATGGGCCTCTTTTTCAAATCACCAATTTTAGTATTTAAAGGATGCTATCTTCTCTTCTCACGCCCTTCAACTTCCAAACCTTCAAATACCTTTGAAATTGAGATAGATTCTTCTCAATTTTCCATTGATAGGATTCTTAAACAAGGAGGAGACTCTATTGCATATTACTTAGAAACTTTGGTTGATGCAAAGCGTAATTACAACACTTATGGAAAAGAATTTTATGGACTAGTCCAAGATTTGAAGTAATGGAACCATTACATACTGGGTAAATAAACAATGTTTCATAATGATCACCATACTCTCATCTTTTTCAATTCCCAGAATAATATTTCAAAGAAGCGACACCTCAAAAAGGCCTCCTATATCCAACAATTTCATTTAGTGATTAAATACAAGAAGGATACCTCCAATCGTATGTTTGATATTCTGGGTCAAATTCCAGTGCAATAACTTTAGTTGTTGGCTATATGTTGTGCTACATATGATACATGGAAGCATCTTTATGCCTCCGATCCTTTCTCTATTTATATTTGGTCTTCTATGCACAATCCTACCTCAGTTAATTAAACACCATTCTTGGACTATATTGACATGGAGATTTTGTTATACAAGGTCAATAAGTTTTGTTTCCCTACTATAGATGATCGACAAACATTAATTAAAGAATCTCAGGAATCATCTTGTGGTGGCCACTTTGGCATGAAGAAGAAAATCCACAACCTTCAATGTCATTTTTTCTGGTTTTACATGAATAGGTAAGTGGAGCAAATCATGTGTTCTTTTTTGTTGTGTAGCCAATATAAGACCACCAATCATAAATATGGCTTGTATAATCCCCTTCATGTTACTTCTCTCCCTTGGGAATCCATCTTCATGGATTTTATTAGAGTCCTACCCATGACTCTCCACAATAATGATGCAATATGGGTTGTAGTCTGTCATTTCTCTAAAATTGTGATTTTTCCTCCTTGTAGAAAAACTGCTACCACTGCTCAAACACTAGAGCTCTTATTTAATGATTTTTAAGTTCACTTTGGATTACCCACGAACATAATTTCTGATCATGATGCATGTTTTCTTATCACATTTTACAAAACCTTGTGGGATCTGCCTAACTTCCATCTTCAATATTCCACTTCCTTTCGTCCTCTAACTGATTTCCTAATAAAAGTTGGTAATCATATCCATGTACATTCCCTCTATAATAAATTCACTAAATCCAAATAGTGGGATACATCTCTCCATATTATTCCTCATATCTATAATCGCATTATTCATTCCTCCACTGCTTTGCCACCCTTTCAAGAATGTTTTGGTTATCATTATTTGTCCACTTATGAATTTCCTCTCACCATGCATCCTTTAGGAACTCCCCATCATCAAGAAGATTATAAAATTTCCTTATACTTACTTCAATCCTCAATACAATGCAATGCCCAAGTCTATGAAGCTATGAAAGAACCCTAACAATGTTATAAAGAGAACCATGATGCCAATCGCTCTCCCCGTATTTTTTTTCTCCTAAAGACAAATTATCATTTTATATGGAATTCCAACATTTCAATTCCTAATGATATCATAATATCAAGCCTCTTTGAGATGGTCCCTATACTATTCTGCAACATATTGGCTCTAATACCTATCATCTTTAATTTCTTCTTCAATTGGGTATACATTATGTGGTCAATGTCAATAGAATCAAACACTATGAGCCTCCCTTGTATGAGGAGATGATTACCATCTCACATCCCATTAAGTTCATACCTTACTTCCATCCCGCTTTACTCCAAGACACGATGTTGGACACTTGCACTACTTCCACTTTGTAAAATGATTAACCATAGGAGATCATTAGGATGAATACCTTATAGTGAAAGAATTAGGAAGAATGATGGATTATAGTGTTAAAATTGGTAAAAATGAACCGTGAAATTAAAGATGGAAGAAAATCCAAATTAGCAGCAATAACTGGTAACAATATTCATTAATTTGTATATGAACATTACATGATACAAATAAGAAAATTAGAATACTCCAGGAGTGATTAGAACCCATGGATGTATACATGCTTAACATAAGAAAAATCACCACGATAGACACCACTTGTGTAACTTCAAACAACTGAATCAGTTAAGAATTGGTTAATTAAGCCTTTTAGGTGAGTAAGGGTTCCCTTATTCTTAGGTCATGCAAAATATGTGCATTATCTAACTTAAAGTGAATTGAAGGTGGCCATTGAAGGTTGACTCCACTCGAATGAGGGTGAACTGAAGGTGGGAATCCTATAACTTTGAGTGGGATCCTAAAATATAGGAATTGGTTTCCATAGATCCTAAAATTATGCATGAGGGCACATGAAGTGGTTAGTGATCTCCAAATACATATAGATAGAACTATGGGGTGTACAAAATTATCCTAAACTAGGAAACCAATGAAATGACTAAGGTGGACAAGGGAGGATTACTAAATAATCCTAACACCCACCCTTAATCCAAATATGGAAAAACTAGGACCTAGAAAATGAGACCAAAGGTCACCCATATACCAATAATGAAAAAAATAATTTCTCATGAAACTAAGGAAATGGGGAATACCTCTAAGGAAAATCCCTCCCTAAAAAATGAATAGTAGGGAACTCAATCAACCTTCACTCATCCTTCACACCAAGTAGAGATATGAAATAAAAAAATATGTTCTAAGTGAAATACTTTGTGAAAACATTTGCAACCTTATCCTCTGTAGGGCAGTGATGGGGTGTGATGGTCTTGTTGTGCACTAGTTCCCTGATATAATGCATGTGTATTGCTATGTGTTTGGTTTGTTTCCTCTGTACTAGATCATTGGTAATATTATTCTTACTTTTATTATCACAAAAAAATTCTACTGAAGGAGAAGTGCGAATGACAACCTATATTAGAATCCCATGTAACCAAACTCCATGAATGGTAGAATTCATAACCCATGTGTACTCTGCTTCAGCTGAAGAGAGTGAAAGAGATGTTTTCTTCTTAATTGACCAATAGATTGGTCCTGATCCTAACATGAACACAAAACTTGAATTATATTTTCTATAAGTAATGTCTCCATCCCATTATGAGTCAGGAAAACTAATAGATCTAACTAAGCACCAACAGAATACTGAATCGTGTATTAATCCTAAAATCTCGAGTACCTTGTACATAGTGCAAGATGTTCTTTGTTTCCTTCCAATGCATCTCATCCGGTTCCTACATGTACCTTGCAGCAACAATAACAACATAAGACAATCTTGGTCTCAAATGTGTGAATTACAATAAGATACGAATCAACTGTCTGTATAGAGTGATATCAACTAGGGGAGTGGAACCACCTTCTTCCAATCTGATGCGAAATAGGAAAGGGAAAGTTGTTTCTTTACAATCAGTCATGTGGAACCTTTCGAACAAATTAGATACATATATGGATCGTGAAATCATGATCCCTAAAGCCTTTTTATTTACTTCAAGGGGCCCAATCAACTACCTCAATAGCCCTAGATCTATCATGGAGAAATATTTGCTCAAAGCTCACCTTATGTTCCTCAATCCAGTATATGAACAACCAGTAATGAGCAAGTCATCCACATACAACCAATCAATAGTACGCAACCTCCCTTCTACTACATGTAGACATTGCATTCAGACTTGCACCTTTCAAACTTATGTGATAGTAAGAAGGCATCGATTTTTGTGTACCATGCCCTTGGGGATTCCTTGAGCCCATACAATGATTTCTTTAACCTTGATACCAAGAAAGGATCATCAATATACCGCTTAGGATGTTTCAGGTAGATCTCTTCTTCCAAGTCACCCTGTAGGAAGGCACTCTTCACATCCATGTGATGTAACTCCCATTCTTTTAAAGCTACAATGGATAAAAACGACCTTATGGAATCCATTCTTGCAACAGGGGTGAATTTTTCATTGTATCCCAAGCCATGAACTTAGTAGTACCGATTTTCAACTAACTGAGTCTTGTACTTCGATGTAGATCCATTAGATGTAAGTTTTGTTTTGTAGATCCATTTTCATTGGACAAGCTTTATCCCTAGAGGTAGGGATACAAGATGCCATGTCTCATTCTTCTACAGTGACTCGTATTCCTCATCCATGGCTTCCTTCCATATTGGATCATGACAAGACTCTTTGTAGGATCGTGGATTAGTCCCCACCATCATGTAGCAACTCTCTAATAGAAGTGGATTTTTATCATAGTGCAAGGTTCTCATCTTGAAATTGAGCTATGTTCCTCCTTGGGTTAGATGGATTCTCATTAATTTTCAAAGTATCTTAAATGAGTTTTTGAGCCCATTTAGGCCTAGGATTGGGAGCAAGAGCTCGATCTAGATCTAGATCTGCTTGATCTCCATTCTCAAAATCAATATATTATTAAACATGGTTCTCATCTTTGGATTCTAAATATGAATCATTGGAAGAAACATCAGCATGTGTAAATGGTGCAGGTAGAGAATATTTACCTTCCTCTTCAACTGGTTGTAGATATTGCAAAGGATATTCATTGAATTGGACACTCCTCTAAATGAAGCATCTCCTCCTTACAATCTCCATCAAATTGTAATATTTTGCATTGTCTGCATATCTCAACAGAATACATTTCATACTTTGGAGTTGAAGATAATTTATTTTGTTAGATGGGATTCTAGCCCATGCTTTGGAACTAGAAACCCTCATATGTGAGACATCAGGCTTAAGTCCCATTAGTGCTTCAAATGGAATGACCCTAACCACTGACTTGTGGGGTACCCTATTTTGAATGTACAAAGCACAATTCATTGCTTCTTCCCATATATATGGTGGAATATGCCTTTCTTCAAGCAAGCAGATGACCATCTCTTTCAATGAATAGTTCTTCCTCTCAACTACACCATTTTGTTGTGTTGTGTATGGGACATAATGTTGTATTTGGATTCCCTCTAAAGCAGAAAGATGTTGAAACTCTCTTTTGATGTAATCCCCTCTATTGTTAGATGTGAGTGATTTGATAATTTTCCCAGTAATGTTCTCACATAAGGCCTTGAAAGCTTTCAAGGTATAAAACACTTTAGACTACTACTTAAGAAAATAGATCCAACATAACCTTGAATAGTCATCTATGAAGGTTAGAAAGTATCTAGATCCATTCATATAAGTTGTAGGCATTGGTTATGAGACATCACTGTGTATCAAATCAAGTATGAAGGTATCTCTTCTTTCCTTCCCAACATCATAATTTCGCTCTTGACTCTTCCCTACCGAGAATCCTTTGCATATTCCTTGAGAGGATCTGATGAGGTGTAATCCTTCAACTATTTTTTCATTCTACAAATGTTGCAAGTATGTGAATTTCAGATGGAATAATATATCATGCTAGAGTATGATCATCTCTTTTTCATGGGACAATAGAGAAATTTGATGTGAGTATGAAAAAAAGTGTGAGAACTCATATGCCTTGGAGGAATGGTTTACAACACCCTGATATATCATGTTACCATAAGAGATATATATTTGATCTCAACTATGGTTCAAAAAAAACTCTCCTTGAAGATGCATTGTGTGTTATCTAATAAACATATAAAAAGTTTGCTTCTAAGGAGGGTACATACAAAACATTGTTGAACACACCATGCTCGAATTGTATTTTTCCCTTCCATATAGCTAGGATTTGAGAATCATCTCCCATATGAATGCTTGGACTACCAGTGAGATCTAGAGAAGAAAATGGCTCTTTACAGAAAAGAATAGGGTTGGAGGCTCCAAAATATACGAGGAAGGGTTGAGATTGTGAAAATGCAACCTTTCATCTGTGGTATCTCTCATGATCATCTGACGCATTTCCATAATTAGACTTCCTTGCCCCTTTTGGGAGGGAAATGTTGTTTTGTTCAAGAATTCTAGACATTTGATCTATTTTTTTTTTCATACAACTATTCTCTGGATGGTTTCCTTTCTTTCAATAGGTACACTTGGTCTTTTCAAACATCTTATTCTTATTCTTCTTGGAACTCAAGGCTCCATTTGAGGGATTCGGCTTCTCTTTTGGTTTAGATTCAAATTTTTTCTTGTACTTTGGCTTATGCTTCCCTTCGGAGTTCATATTATTTGACTCCCCAGATAAAATAGCTTGATTCTTGGAGTCTTTCATATCTCCCATTTGGATCATTTTGTCTTGTTCTTGGATTAGGGATTCAGTGAATGGATCTAGAGAAGGAATTCGCCATTTTTTGGTTTTTATTCTTCTAGAGTGGTAGGTGGACACAAAAACTGAAAATCCAGGGTGAAGATTACTCAGAATTGATAGTACCAACTGCTCATCATTCTTGTCAATTCGAACTTTTTGCACTCCATGACCAAAGACTTGAATTTGGTGAAGAAATCCTAATTGGTTTCGAAACTACGAGGTTGATGATCAATTAATTCATTATCCAAAATGTGGCCTCTTATCTCATCTTCATTTCCAAATAGATATTCAAGCTTGAGCCAAACCTCTCTTGGGGTTTTCAATCCATCAATATGGAAGAGCAATTCTGTGGAGGTATGAATACATATAAAATCAAAATATTCATCAAGCTTGTTCAAGTACTTTGATTTCTCAAGAGCTTCCTAAGGTTTCACCTCCTATCCCATGTGACCATGTACAAACTCTTGTTGTGCAACAAAATATGCATATCTTCCCCTTAATCTAGATAATTGAAGCCGGTGTGAGGATTCTTGGTGTCAAGGGAGCTTAATTCCCCATTTTACAACTATAGCAACAACACAATTTTTACTGAAATATTACCAAAACCTACATAAAAATATTACATAGAAGATAAACCAAATCTGTAGAGCTCTGATACCATGTACAATTATTAACCATGAGAGATCATCGGGCTCAATAATACCTTACAATGAAATAATTTTGAAGAATGATGGATTGCATTGTTCAAATTGGTAAAAATGCACTGTGAAATTCAACATGGAACAAAAACCAAGTTGGTAGCAATAAATGGTAACAATATTCATTAATATGTATATGAAAAATAGATGATACAAAGAAGGAGATTTCAATACTCTAGGAGTGATTCAAATCCATTCCTATACACATTCCTAATTTACGAAAAATCACCACTGTAAACATCACTATTGTGCAACTCTAGAAAATTGAGTCACTTAAGAATCAGTTAGCTGAGCTTGGAAGGTGAGTAAGGGAACCATTATCCTTATAACATGCAAAGGAGGTGCATTAGCTAACTGAAAGTGAACTTAAGGTGGCCATCAAAGCTTGATTCGACTCAGGTGAGGGTGAAATGAATGTGGGTCTCTCAGAAATATGTGTGGGATGATAAAATCTAGGGATTGGTCTCGAGAGCTCCTAAAATTATACATGAGGGAACATCAAGTAGATAGTGAGCCCTAGATAATATCTGTATAGTACTAGGGGGTCTACAACATTATCCTAAAATTGGAAAATGCTAAACTAACTAAGGTGGACTAGGGAAGATTACTAAATCATCCTAACACACTTGACACCATGAGCATACTTCTTATCTTGTCGGTATCCAAGGAAAAACTATGACATGAGCTTGTTGTTTTTTTTAGGATTCAATGCATGGGCCGTTTCCACATTTGTTGAAGAAAGTAGGGAAACTTCTAGGATTAAATTATGAAGAATTGAGCAATCACATAGGTTAAGGAACACCTCCGAAGGAGGGTGAACCGATGTATATTCAAAGAGAGGAAGGAACACCATTAGACACAACTAGTGGTGGGTAATAAAGGCAAGATGCAATCTCCAAGAATATAGTTAACATATTAGCTAACTAGCCCATAAAATTAGTTACCTATAGTTTGACTCTTTCAGGCCATTGTAATAGCAATTCTCTATATAATATTTCCTATTATTCTAAATAATATATGCTCATTTTGCTCAATTCTCTTTCTTTCGTGTGATCTATTGGTTTTTATCAAGTATTATGTATGATCTTTTTGAAATCTGTCTTTTGTGACATATTAGACCGGTTAGCTAATGTATTCACTAAGCCACTGGAAAACATAATCTTTTGAGTCTCAAAGGAAAAGTTTAGCAGTTTGTAATGTTGAGTATAATGAAATATTTTTGTGTGATGTATGTTAGAAATTAACTGGGAGTGTTGGAAATCAATTCCTAACAAGCGTAACACCCGACAATTAATGTTCTTCAACCACCACTTTAATGCAACAATTATGTCATTCTGAATGCATATTAAATTCTCGTTAATTTTAACATCTCAACAAGATAAAGTAGATATCATGTCTTGGGTCATCCATCACCCAAAATGCCTGGTAGATGTGAAAAATCGATTATTCTGTAATTAATTCTCTTCATAAGTCAAAATGGAGCGCCTTATTTTCCATCAAAAACTCTGAGCTGATATTTTTTTTATCATTGAAAATGTCAATATGTATAAATATTTTTTTTTTTGTTAATAATACATATTTAATCTTTTTGGTTTCTTCTCACCTCCAATTCTCTACTTTTTCATATAAAAGTCCCCTAAACAAGTCACCTCACCATGCAACTTTCATCACAGTTTTGAGGTACACTCATATCAATTTGAGAATGTCGATTGCACAATCACCATCATCTTGTATGAAAAATTGTACGTAGGTTGGGCATTGTAACATTGAGCATTATTCTATATGTATATATTTTCCAATTAATTATGTTTTAATAGTTTACTGTCTTGTTGAATTTGATTTTATGACTTTGATATTGTAAATATTTTATAGTTTATAATTTCTTTATATCTACATTACACATTATGAGACATGTCATATGTTTTTAGTTTTATCTTTTAATTTTAATGTAGGAAAAATGAATTTTATTTGAATTATTGAATTTAATATATATTTCTAAATAAAGTAACTATAAACTTAATCTTAAAAAATTAAATTTAGCTTCTGAGACATACACAAACACAAGCTAAGGACTTACATTCCACCTTCAAGATGTGTTACGTGTGTATAACGATGTGGCATATGTGGACTCCAAACATAAAAGTTTAAAGAAAACAAAATTAAAATTAAATCACATGTTGGCTCGTGGTTGGTTTAAATCGCTCAGATTGTGTTTTATACTATTAAAAATAATTAATCCTTTACTAAATAGTCTTTTCTAAGTAAAAAACGAAGAATACTAAGGAGTTAAGTATTAACTTATATTTCCTATGTAAGGGATGGCAGAGATGGGATGGGTTCTCTTCGACCCAAGAGGGATAGCAGTGATCAAGTTTATTTTGGTCAAAGGAAATATAAGTACTACCAAAAATGATGTCGAGATGTATTGATGTCGAGATGTATGCCTTATAATGTGGATTAAACGAAATATTTTCATAAAATATATTTTGATTAATTGCTTTTGGGACTCTCTTTTGGTCATCAAATGCATTAACAATTGTCACTTTTAACCACCCAAAATTGTATATCTATAAGGTGGAGTAGAATATTCAGAGTATCAATGATGTTTCTTATTGGCATATCCATTCATGCAACAACAAAGTGATTGATAAACTTACCAATGAAGCCTCCCTTTTAGAAAAATCCATAATAATATTAAATAACGATCTAACTTAGTTAAGGTGGATTATAGAGTGCATGGTGAAGGTATTGGATTGGGTCCCCTTAATAATTGGTGTGCAAATGTGGTGATTTATGTTAAACCTATTATGAATTAAATGATTTATTTATGCAATGTGCATGATATGTGAGCGACACATCGATGAACTCTCCTTTAGATAGCTACTGAATTATAAGCATTTAACTCACGCCCTCTTCGGATCATTACACACCATGCTTGTGTCTCACCATCTATTGCCTATTTTGTTCACACAAGGGACATTATGAAGTGTGGTGTTGATTTTTTGTATAAGGACATGATAAATATTTGTCAATGGTAGCCTTTGACATTTTCACGGCAGTCGTCCTCAATGGTAGCCTTTGACATTTTCACGACAGTCAGCCTCAATGGTAGCCTTTGGCATTTTCATGACAGTCATCCTTAGTGTGGTTTTTGTTTTCCTCTGGCGTGAGGATGTTTGTTCCAAGGTAGTTTGCATTGGGAATTTCACTAAAGGAGTGGGTCCGAGCTCGAGGGTGGTGGCCAGTAGTAATGAGGCCAAGGAAAATTTCTCTTGGTTTGGTTCCTTCATCTTAGTGATTGTATCTGATTATTTAGGAATTGATTGTGTTAGGTAGGTAATGCACATGGCCTGCTGGCTAGGGAAGGGAACGCAAAACTCAGCAGGTGACAATGAAGTTGGGGATTTTATTTCCATTATAGAGAGATGAATGGACAATGGCCGAGGGGTGAAACACTTGCAGTGTGTTGTAGGGGGGATTCAAAGTTTAATGAAGATTGTGTGGCGCATTGAAGGGAAATGCTTCTCAATTGAACAAATATTGGAACCTTTTTGAGTTTCTAGATAAAATTAGAGGATCAAATCCAAGAGAGGTTGGATAGGTGGGTGGATAAGCAAGGTGAACAATTGGTGCAATTGGGCTTAGATAGAGACCATCATCATGCATATATACAGGAGCTCTGTTTTGGAAGGCACTCTAACTCAAAGGAATTTTCTAACTTGAATGCAATGGAGCTAAATATCGTACAACAAATGGCCTTGGCCAAGTTTTCATATTTTAGTTTCTCAACACAGTAAGATGAGGTTGAAACTCAAAATGTTTGAGGTTCCATATGGCTATTAATTCCTTGTTTTGTTAATGTACAATATATGTTATTATTAACCCAATTTATTAGCTGTTATGGGATCCATTTCTTTTGGTTTGAAAATGTTTTTGTTTATACATCTATGGTTAAGGTTATTTTGAATCCTTTGAACTTGAAAAAGACATTTTGTAATGATTGTAAATTCATGTTTTCATGGATGCTAAAGTTTTCCTTGTCGCATTTATATAAACCCTATTAACCGTTTAGGTTAAAAACATAATTCCATAGTAAAAAAGATTGGAATAAATAGTGTATGCTTGTTGCATCTCATGCCTATTTTTTAACGTTTAGGTTAAAAACATAATTCCATTGTAAAAATATTGGTAAAAGGTGAAAAACATATTTCTATAATAAAAAAGATTGGAATAAATAGTGTATCTTTGTTGCATCTCATGCTTATTTTTTAACGTTTAGGTTAAAACCATAATTCCATAGTAAAAAAGTTTGGTAATAAATAGTGTATAGTGTATCCTTGTTGCATCTCATGCTTATCGTGAAAGTCCCTTAATCCAAACCATGTTCGTGGATGTGAAGATAAAAGTGGTAGTGATGGAGGTGATTTGCAATGAAATACATGCCTTAGAGTTTCAAATACCCGGAAATTGTTAAAAGATTGATACGCAACTATATATCTATATACACATTAAACCATTCACCTGTAGTTTATTCACTTGTGTTTACTATTTTTATCAAGAACTTGCCATCACACATTAACCAATAAACCTTAATCACTTCTTTAGTTGACGAGCGTGTGAACATTCCATGATAGGTCTAGTCACTCGTTGTATTACTCCCCAATACAAATATTATCAAGTATATATCTTGAGCTCGTTTTCTCCACCTAATAATACCGATAAATAAAATTGATTTTACAGCATATAATGATCCTTTTTATATAGATATATATATTTTGTTGGCTTTTTTTTCAATAAAAGATGTGTTGATACATATTATTAAGATTAACATTGCTTGGTATTAAATTATGATTATTGTTTTATTAAGGTGATGATTTATTTTAGCTTAGTTTGTAATTGGTCGCACTAACATATTTGTCTATATATAAATTTTATATGTAAATGAATATATTTATATATTCATTTTAACTCATGTTTTGTTTTATAAACATTAAGATAAATTAAATCATTTAAGTGTAACCTTCTTTTTAAAATTTTAAATCTGAAAAAATGTGTATTTCTAAATATTTGATTCATTTCAATACAATATTATATATATATAATTGCAAATACATGTTCATTTAAAATATAACTAATCTACTGTTCCATCATAATAAAATTTTTATAAGATTCTAAATTATTCTTTTAAATTTGGATTTAAAAATTTGAAAAATTATCTAAGATATTAATTTTTTGCTATTGTTTAACTATAAAAAAAATTAAATAAATATTTATAAAACTCTAAAATATTAAAATTAGTGTAAAGTTATTTTAAAGTTAAAAAATATTTTTCCAATCTAATTTTTAATTATTTGTATAAAAAATTAATAAATAATACCAAATTAATATTTAAAAAAAATTATTTAAAAAACTGATAATACCATACTTTCATATTTAATAAATCCAAATTTAAAACAAATTTACATGTTTAACTATGCTAATAACTAATTTTGTACTTAACATATATAATAATATATATTACTATTATATAATGTAATTATCCATAACCCTTTAATTAGTTTCGAAAGCAGCAACTCATTTTCCAAGTTTAATTTTAACATAATTAAATCTTTACTAAATTTTATCTAATTTAAATATAAATTATCTATTATTTGGTGGGTCGGTGATGACAGGGAAGACTTGCAACTTCAAATTATTTTCTAAATTTAAAGTTGAATTTAGCAAGGCTAAAGGTTGTTTAAAATCTAAATTTTATATGATTTGATTAGTAGAAAGACGAGTGACGAGCTCTGGCCGCGCCGTAGTCTGAAGAGAATAATAATATAGAGCCAGCTTACAAGGAAAGTAACGTCGCAAGTAGCAATGCCGAATTCATTTAACAAATAATTTACCATTCTTTTAAACTGTTAACAAACTCAGAATTCTTTCCTTCGGCTTTCAAATTCAAAGCAACTTACAGTATATATTTTGCAACGACCATGCGACTGTGACAGGGATTCTGTTATTGGAGAAGAACTACAAAGATGAAGAGGGGGCCGGCGCATTAACCTCGTATAAATCTAAAACGCAGTCACTCCGAAGCTTTTACCCTTGTTCCCACTACGTACTTACATTCTCCTTACTCTACTATTGTAAACCGAAAGATGGTAGTAACGAAGCTTAAACGTTTCGCTACAAGTAACTATCCGTGGCAGAACCTTTGATAATATATATTTGGTTAGCCAATGGATCATAATCAGGAACGAGCCACCAAATTCTCAATTAGGGTTCGTTTGAAATTTTAATAAGAAAACTCTTAATTAGGGTTCGTTTGAAATGTAAATAAGGGGTTTTCGCGAATCTGAAGATAAACCCGCTCGTGAGCAATTAATATGCAAAACAAACATTAACTACTAAAGA